>CAUYQU010099615.1:0-49540 GCA_963574635.1 Cheracebus regulus
GGAGAAATGCCAGATATAGGTGAAGGGGAGGAAGGCAACAAATTACACTGCCATGTGTGTACCTATGCAACAATATTGTATGTTCTTCACATGTACCCCAAAACCTAAAATGCAATAAAAAAATAAATAAATAAATAAAAATAATAATAATAATAATATAAATTAATTTCTCATGGTTCTGGAGGCTGAGAAGTTCTAGATCAAGGAACTATTGTCTGATGAGAGCTGCTATCTGCCTTGTTTTGTTTTGTTTTGTTGCTTTGTTTTGAGAAAAAGTCTTACCCTATCCCCCAGGCTGAAGTGCACTGGTACGATCTCAGCTCACTGCAACCTCCACCTCCCAGGTTCAAGCGATTCTCCTGCTTCAGCCTTCCGAGTAGCTGGGACTACAGATGTGAGCCAAACACCTGGCTAATTTTTGTATTTTTAGTAGAGACAGGGTTTCACCATGTTGTCCAGGCTGGTCTCAAGCTCCTGACATCAAGTAATTCACCCTCTAGGCCTCCCAAATTGCTGGGATTATAGGTATGAGTCACCACACCCAGCTAATTTTTGTATTTTTAGTAAACACAGGCTTTTACCATGTTGGCCAGGATGGTCTCAAGCTCCTGACCTCAAGTGATCTGCCTACCTCGGCCTCCCAAAGTGCTGGGATTACAGGTGTGAGCCATTGTGCCCAGCCTTGCTGTCTGCTTTCAAGGTGGTGTCTTGTTGCTGCAACCTCCAAAAGGGGGGAATGCTGTGTCCTCACATGGCAGAAGAAACAGAAGAGCACAAAGGAGACAAATGCTGTCCTCACATGGCAGAACAGCAGAAGAGTAAAAAAAAAAAAAAGGCCTAAATTCATTCCCTCCAGCCCTTTTCTATGGCAATAATCTAATTATCAGGGCAGAGCCCTCATGGCCCCAATCACCTCCTACAGGCCTCACCTCTTAAAACCACCACAATGGGGATTTTTTTCAACATGAATTTTGGAGGGGACACGCTCAAACCATAAAAGGAGCTATTCATCTTGGCTGTTTTCCCTGAGAGCATTTTTCAATTTGTAGCACAGGTGAACAGAGCCTGAGAAGAAAATGGCAACCTTACTGAGCTGAATAGGCAAAAGTCAGAATTCAGGACTGACAAAGCAGCTGGAACCTGAGGATGAAATCCCAGAGAAAATAGAGTCTGGGCAGAGGGAGCATATTCCTCTTAAATTATGGATCACTTCCTAAATGGTATTATGCAGATTAGGACTTCAAGACACATAGTAGAAAAAAAAAATCAACTGGAAGCCAAAAAATATGAGCAAATATTTCAGTCATCACATGGTACTGAGAAGATGAAGTTTAGAGTTCAAGCCCAAACTAGATGGACAGGTCTTTGTAAAAATTCTGAGGTACCATAAGGGCTATTAGGAATAACAGCCACCCTCTAGGAGTAAGGGCAACTCAAACAGGTCAATCCATGGGAAAGCCTATGACAAGATCAAGACGATATACCCATACTCTATCTGCTTTCAAGGAAAAATTTAGCCTCTTTGGAGAAAGACAACTTTATCTAGAAGGTCTATAATTTTTTATCCATCCTGCAAAAAAAAAAAAAATTAGCAGGGATAATTTTAAAAGGACCAAATCTTTATTTGACAATTAAATATTTTAAAATTAAAAGAAATTAAAAATAGGACCAAATGACTCAAAATCAAGAGAAAAGGATTAGTAGAAACAGACCCACAGATGATTAGGTAGTACAAGTATCAGACAGAAACTTTAAAGGAACTATGATTAATATGTTCAAAACAGTAAATAAAAATACAGATATTCAGCAAAGACCAGGACTCTATTAAATAATATCAAATAAAATTTTAAAACTTAAAATAGTATAGATGATATTAAGAAATTGAAATATGGATTTAATAGAAGATTATAAAAGGAAGAACAGAGGATTAGTGAGTCATTTTATGGGCTTGAAATATATAACAAGACTAGCACAAAAGGTGAGTAGGGTAAATTGAGTTAAACTGTTGTAAGGTTCTTGCATCACGTGGAAAGTGGTAAAAGTACCAGTCTAAAAGAATCTGTAATATATCCAGGATACACATTGTAATTTCTAGGGTGATCACTAAAAGCATAATAAAACAATATCTAATTAAAAGTAAATAGAATACAATAAATATAATAAAAATCATTATTTGATCCAAAAATAAACATAAAAATAAATCAAATAGAAATTAAATAGCAAGATATAATTAAAGACAACAACCTCAGTAATTAAATATAAATTAAACAAATACTTCAATGATAAGACAAATTGACAGACTGGATGAAGAAGCAAAATCTAATTATATACTGTTCACAAAACAGTATATTTTGCATGTAAGGGCATAAAAGGATTTTTGGAAAGTATGCATAAAATATACCTTCAAAAGAGATACAGAAAAAAAGCTGACAAAGCTAAAAGAAAAGAAAAAAAATGCATCATCATAGCAGGAAATTTTAGCAAACTTTTCTTGGTACCTGATAAAATTAGCTGACAAAAGAAATCAATAAAGAAACAAATAGTATGACTATCATAATTAACTTACATATCTTTTTTATGTCTAAAAATTTAACACAATTAATGTATGTAGAACACTGTTTCACTAGTTCAATAATTGCAAATACACATAATTTTTGTTTAAAACAATAGATCAAATAAACTATGGAAATGATGACAGAGACCCAGGACTGCCTGGGCAACCACATCCACTCACATGGTTTCAGCAGCTCTTCTGCTCCGATGCTCCAAGACCATCTGGTTTATGGCAACAGGCTCTTAACTGGCTTTTCTGTCTTCTTTTCCTTCAGTTCAGTCCATTTTTTCACAACACTGATCTATACTTAACAGTGAAGAGCAGTATATTTGCTAAGTTCTAAAACTTCTTCCCCCCACAGATTGCCTATTAGTTACAAGGGAAAAAATTCCAACTATACAGTGAAATCAGACAACACCTTGACCAGGTGATCAAAATTAAAATCACCAGATGGTGGCAGATGAATGTGTGTACCTCCAGATGTGATGCCATGAGGCTGACACAAAATCACTTACGGAGTATTCCATCTGGGAATGCATAGCCTGGTTCTATGAGGCCCTATGTGAAGAAACATCAGACAGACCCAAAATAATGAGCACTCTATTACAGAGGTGAAGGAATCCATTCTTCAAAGAAGTCAGTATTGTAAAATAAAGAAAGATTTAGGAACTATTCCAGGTTAAAGACTCAGGATATACAACAATTAAATAAAATATGTGATCAAAGACTGAAGCCTACACTGAAGTGCAAAACCGCTATATGGGGCATTATTACTATATTGATTTATAGTTATTGTCAGTTGAAAAAATTGGAATATAGACCATAGATAGATAAACATTACATTGATGTTAAATATACTGAAGTTAATAACTGTTCTGTAGTTACACAAAAAATATCTTTTGAAATATACAAAGAAGTATAGAAATAAAAATGCATGGTGTATCTAATTAATTATCAACTAGTTCAGGGAAAAATGTATACCTTTTTTTACACATATGTATTTTTTACATACATATTATTTATATGGAGAAAGAAAAACAGACAGAACAGAGAGAGGTAACAGAACATGTAGAGAGAGCAGATGATAAAGTTAATAAGAATATCTTAACAATTAATAAATCAGATAAAGGGTATAGCAGAAAGTCTTTGTATTATTTTTGTACTTTTTCTGTAAGTTTAAAATTATTTTTAAATAAAATGCTTTCTAAAAATGAGAGGAGAATAGCTTAGTAGTTTTCTACAATTTATGTGCATGCTTAAACTCAGGTAACCATCAGAGTGGCCTGAAGACTTGATAAAATGCAGAACCCTGGGCCGACCTCCCACCACCAGCTCCAGAGGTTCTAAATCCATGGTCTTTTTAATAAGCTCTCTAGGGAGTTCTGAAGTTTGAGGCATATTCACCTACTACATGCCCTGAGAGTGATATGTTGGTGATTTTAGGGAGTGCACAATTTTACATTAAATGACATTCACCAGGAGAAAGTTATTTTCTTTACAATTCTTCCTTTAATCTTTCTGATATCAAGAAAACAGTCTATATTTGGAGATGGTACATTTTTAACACCTCTTAATACATGTTCATCTTCCTCATAAAAAAAGAGAAAACAGGCTACCAGTTCAGAGTTTGCGCAATAATATTGAGTTAGAATTTAATAAAGTTATCACAAATATATTGTTTTCTATATCTGGTAACTGATAATAGTTTACTATTAACCCTAGTGATATAAAGTTTCTTTTAAAAATTAGTTAATATAATGGACTTGACTAAAAAACCATTATCATAATAATACAGGTGAAACAGACATGTCAAAAATTCTAATTGTGATACAGCAAATTATTGAAGTTTAGAAAACACAACCCAAAAGGAAAGTTTCCGGTTCAGATTGTCCCAAGTCTCCCTTCCAAGTTCACCTTTCACTATTCCATGGATTCTCATGGCCCTGGTTCTGCTATTTCTGCTTCCCGAGTCTTCCTTATCTCCACCTCATCCTGGCCTCAGCTGATTCTGTTTTGTGAAATGACTTTGTCTATGTAGAGAGGATCTAAAGATCTGGCTCTTTAAGAAAGCCGGGAGAGTGGGGAGGGGCAGGTTATGAAACATGTATTCCCTTGAAATAGAGACTCAAGTCAGTGAGATAAGAATAGCTAGAAAAGTAGTTCTACATCTAGGAATGTATTTTGTCGTAATAATCAGAGGAGCACACAAATGACTGTGGGCATTGACACTTCTTATTGTGTAATATATAATAGCAAAATACTAAATTTGTCAACAGAAGACAGGTTAAATAATATAGTACCTTATATAGAAGTACCATGGTTTATTTTACCAATAAAACATGCATTTAAAGCATGTTTTATGATAAGGGGGAAATAGTCAAGGATGTAATAGACACCTTGATTTTCTCCCCACCATTCAGTTCATTCTTTCTGTTTTACATGGCCACAAAATATTTGGAGAGATTGAACTCATCTCCAAAAGAGCTCTCATTTGTCTAAACCAGTGGTTCTCAAAGTGTGGTCTCTAAACCAGCAACATTAGCACCACCTGGAAGCTTATTACAAATACAAATTCTTGGGCACCATCTTGATCTACTAAATCAGAAACACTGGAGGTGGCGCCCAGAAATGTATGTTTTAACAAGCTTCAAAAGGATTCTGATGTGTGCTCAAATTTAAGAACCATGGGTCTAGGCCATCTTGGTAAACTAATCTCTTACAGCTTGGTTCAGGAATGGGCACATTATTCAACAGGGGCCACAGATACATAAGGGATAATTTTTCTGGGAGCTTCTGGGAAAGGTTTTTCCAGGCTTAAGGGAGTCAATAGGAAGAAACAGCCCTTCTTCTCCTGGCCTCCTTTGTGTACAACTGTGATGCCTGGGATTCCTGAAGCCATGTTGCCTTATTAATTAAAGCAAAAACTGGTGGAGCAGAAGATAATGGAGCTGAGAGACAAAAAAATGGATGCAGAGCCACTGGATTAAGGGAATTCTAAATTCTGTGCTACTTCTGGATTTTCAGTAAGGTAAGCTAATCTATTTCTTCATTTCAATGAAGGTTTGCATTGATTGTTTCATTACTTGTAGTTACAAATTCTCATCTGCTACATGGTATAATCCTAAGCTTGAAACACATATATAGAGAAAAAAATACTGGAAGAAAATATATTTAACATATAAATCCTTGTTTTATCTAGGTAGAAGGGTTATAAAACAGGCTTACTTTCCATGTATTTTTACAACTTTTTAAATAATAATTACTTTATTAATCATAAAATATATTTTAAAATAATAGCTGGAAGAGGTTATTTTAAACGTGTTTCTTTTAAAAGAGAGTCAAGAACCACTAAAACAACAGAAGAGATCATGAAGACAAGTGGTATGGGACCCTGGGCAGATGGCAAACCAAAGGAACCAAGAATACAGAGTGCTCAGAATTAGTAGCAGTGAGGTGTTAAAGAGATAATTAACACTTATATTCCAAATAGCAGCTGAATATAAATGAGAACAGATGGGGCTCAATAGCTATGAAAAGACCTAGGGCAGCACAAAGATAAACAAGCAAATATTTAGAGAAAAGAGATTTATAATTAGGACCACTGTGCTCAATTTGTACCAGAGGTTTCATTTCCTTTAACCCTTGCTCCAACTCAGTTATTCCAGGATTTATAACTATTCGCTACCTATATTCCTAGTATATATTGCTTATTATACCTAACAAGTATTATTGCATGCTTACTATATTACATGCTTACTATATACTGAACACTGAATATAGATTATATCATTTAATCCTCTTTGAGGTAGGTACTATTCAGATTAGGTTGCTAAAGCTTAGAGTGGCTAGTACCTTATCCAAATTTACATATGTAGAAAATTATGAAGATGAAATTTGAACTGTTCTAACTCCAGAACCTGCCTGCCTACCTCCATGCTACTATGGCAACCAACAAATGTTTGTGGAATAATAAATGTCATTGTACACATTACCCAGCTTTATATTATACTGTCAAAATAAACACTTCAAAGCCTTCTCACTCTTTGTTATCTGTGAAGTCTAAACACTCCTGGTCAGAGACAAATGCAATTATTGAATGGACATCCCTGATGAAAGGCAATTTAGAGCCTCTCAAGGGACAGAAGTGAGAAAACCTGAAGCTTGGAACTCTTGACAGACAGTAAATTATATAAATACATTTTCAGAGTTCAGAGTTAGTGAGCTCCAGTGAGGGATCACCTATCATTTCATGGACAGGATGAGAATTACCTAGAATGGATTGAAAGAAATTCAGCCTACAACTCAAGCCTTGTTTATTGATGGGTATGACCTAAGGAGTAAATTGAACCAGATCAAGAGAAGCTGAAAAAAAAAGAGTATCTGTCTAAACAGGAAAGCAGCTTTAAAAATAGTGAGGCTCGGTGGGGTAGACAGATGCATCATGAACCTATTCTTTCCCTGGATGCAGTTATCCCACTACCAGCTCCTTTCCAAGAGGACAGATACTGAATGTGCTCAGGATGAAACACCAACCACCAAGAGAAAAAGAGAGTGAAATATTATGGTAACCACACAAAGCTCAGGGAGAACTAGTACATCCTGGGCCCCTACTTCCTTATTTCTAATGAGACTTGGCTGTCTTCTTCAAGGGTACCCCCAGCAACACCAGCAAAGAAAGTGTAGCCTGAGAAATTTTCACAGTCCCATTGTTACTAGTCTGAAAAACAATATGGATGACTCATGATACCACTAGTTCCCCTGGCTCCAGCAAAGTTGGTGCTTGAAGCCACATCCACTATAATTGTCACTGAAAGCTACTTGAAGATAAAGCCTGCTCTTGGCTGAGACATGCAGAGAAAGAACAAGGTAGAGAACTTCATTTGTAGGGAAATAAAAAGGTGGCATCAGGACCCTGGGAGCCAGCTGGCTTTTAAACAATTAAGCTCACTTGGGAAAACAAAAGTTATATCTTACTGTACTTTCTACTATGACAGTTCTAGCTAGGGTTTTTTGGCTTTCTGTTTGGCACTGTGTTTGGCCATTTAGGGGGTTGATGATCAAGAGGATTCTAGAATTATGGTGGTGGAAGGAACAATCTAATCTACCATACTGGATTATAAATTCAAATGTACACAGACTAAGTGTGTTTTATTCACTAGTGTATACTCACCAGAATAGGGAATGAATGGATGCATGCATACTAACTTTCTAGAAATGCCTTAGAATCTCAGGTTGGAAAGTGACCTGAAAATATCTACATCAGCCTCCATAAAATTAGGGACCCCTTTTACAACATTCTTGGCAAGAGTGCATTCCATGTCAACCAGTTCACTAATCCTCTACCTCACTCTAGGAAACCTATTTCATGTTCAGATGGCTATGTTTTTTTATTCTCCCTTAGCCTGAACAAGCATCTTTCCTCCTTCCTGAAAATTGGAGTCACTGGTCTTCATTCTACTCTCTAGGAAGCCAAAAGTAAGTCAAGACCAAAATATCAGACTATTTTAACAAGACAGCCCTTTGCATATCAATGGCCTTGACTCTACTCCAGGTTTAATATATCTGTTCTTTTAACAGTGTTTAATATTACTCCAAGTTCCCTGGACATACAATTTCCAACATTCCTTAGATCCAACATGCGACCTAAGGAATAATAGTCTCCAAGTGTTAGCCAGTTTAGAATGGAGTAGGACTATGTGATCCCTGGTCTGAATAGTCCTGATATAATTCCAGCCCAAAATGAGATAAGCATTTAGTCAGCAGAAAAGACTGCTTAAACATTACCTATGAAAAAGCCTCCAAATGCTGAAACACTTATTCACTCATTCATCAGGCATTTACTGAGAACCTGATACATGCCATGCACTGGACCAGATGGTGAGTATACAGAGATCAGTCCCACCACTGTAAAACTTGAGTATACTGTACAATGGAAGCTATTGAAGGGTTTCATGAAAAGGGAAAAACATTATCATTACCCAATTCCTTTCCCATCAAATGATCAATATGTCTAGAATCTTGTTGGTGCTCATCTTATTTTCATGACCTTTTAACACCCTGGCCCAAGAACCCTCATTTAGTGTAGGGTAGTGGAAAAGGCATTTGCTTGGGTATCAGAACTTGATTCTAGTCTTGGCTCTAACAATAATTTCCTTTGCAACTTTAGTTTTGTTTATTCCCTATTGACTCATCTGTCCATTAAAAAGGTAGTACTAGATCTCTAAGACTTCTTCTGAAATATTTTGTATATCCATACAGAAGCTATGTCTTTCAGCACCTTCAGGTGAAAAAATGAAATCTCTTCCACAAATAGGGTGCTCTCACTGTCATTGTTTTTCAAATGCAGCTGACTCCTCCTCTCTCTTTCCACACACAGATATCCTTCTGAAGACATTTTTCAGAGCTTCAAGGATAGAGGACATGCTTTTCTTCACCCACAATATACAATTAATTACTAAGTCCTGATGTTTCTGCCTCCAAACACATAACTGAAATTCATCCTCTTGGCTCTAACCCAAGTACTGTGCTACCTCCTCAATGGTCCTCTCACTATCCCCTTTCCACCCTGCAATGCATTCTCTACACATAGCCAAACTGCTCTTTTTAAAACTTAAATCACGCCCCTCAACCACCTGAGAATAGTGACTTCCTACAGCAGCCAAAATAGAATGCAGACTCCTTTTCTTAGCTTACAAGGCCTTTCTGAACTAGTCCTGCCTCCTTCTCCATTGGCATCTTGCACATTTCCCTCCCTTGTTCCCTATGTGCCATCCTCCCTGGGCTCTTCCCATCCATCCCACACACCTAGCTCTTCTTATTCTAATCTCTTTGTACTACCTGTTTCCTCTACTGGGAATGTTCTTTCCCCAATCCTTGGCTGGCATCCTGCCTTCTCTTTTAGATTTATGCTTCTACATAATCACCTTCATCAGAAGCTTCTCCTGACCACTCCATCTAAAGAAAAATCAACCAATCCCCATCTCTCTCTCTTCCCCCGCACCTCATATACATCCATGTATGCACATGCCATACACACATGCACCCACACAAACACATGATCATGATTATTTCTCCGTGTTTATTTCTAACAAAGCACTAGCCAACCGGTAATTATCTTGTTGGTTTTTTTGTTTGGCATCTCTCTGCTCCACTAGAAAATGTTCTATGAGAAAAAGAATTTGGTCTGTCACTCTTTTCCCAGTATTTTGAGGACTACCTGGCAAATAACTGACACTTCAATGTTCGTTGAATGAGTAACACATGAATGAATGAATGAGTGAAGCAATGAATGCCACTCTCATTTCATGCCTTTTGATACTTGGATAGGGGTCAGGAAGGAAAAGGTGAAAATAGAAAAAATAAGGGACATTGAAGAGTGATGACTGTGATGGTGAGAGTTTAAGAAAACATGACAGGGAGCAATAATCATCCCTCAAAGTTGTACTCAACATAAAAAAAAAGGAAGTTCTAAATTTCTAAAAACCAGGGATGTCCAGCCAAGATATGGACTGCCTTGTAAGTGAGTCATTCATTGGTATGTGAACTATGGATGGTAATGTTAAGACCTAGGCCAGGGAAAAGGAGCACACATCAGAATTCAAGGCAGCAGCCCCATAGGATGTGCAGAAGCTGCTGTATGGCCACCACCAGGGCTATTGCAGAAGGGATTTATGCACGCTGAGATTGGACTAGGTGTCTTTAAACAATGACCTCATGGCTAGAGCAGTCCCAGGTCAGCAAGCATGGGAACACTAAATCCCTGCTGAAGAGCTTCCTCCTCCAGTAAATACACCATGTATGTTCAATTAGTTTCTCTGCTCCAGAAGAACTGTCTCTTTGTGCCCTCAGCAACGAGATCCTGCTAATTGAAAACATTTCATTCTATCTGCTTGAGAGGACTGGACTAAACTAGGCTATTGAAATGTAGCACATCCCTAACTGGGGCAGGGGAGCCACAGTAGAGCAGCAGCCCAGACAGTTTAGGGAGAGGATGATGAGAAATGTGTTTCATTTCAGGCACTATTTCAGAAAGGCTAAAATTTCCAGTCTTTAGAGAATTCATTCCAGATAATGAGTCCTCTCAGTCAGGGGAAACATTTTTCCCCTTTGCCTTGGAATGATTCATTTAAACTGATAAAAAAAAAAAAAAAAAAAAAAAAAAATAGGGCCTCTCCAGGTCCTGAATCTGCTTGTAGGGAGACCAGATTTTGACATAACAATTTTGTTGTTCAAAAAGGTATGTGAACTATAGATGGTTATGTTAAGACCTAGGCCAGAGAAAAGGAGCACACATCAGAATTCAAGGCAGTAGTAGCAACAGCAGAGAACAGTAACAACACCCTATGCCTCTGTGACAAAACAATAACAACAAAACACCCTATGTCTCTGTGATAACTTCTCTACCACATTGTCTTCTTTCATACAACATTCAAAGAACAAGTGCCACTGTGATCCCATTTTACAGACTACAAAACTGAGCCCCTAGAGGTAAGAGACTTGCCCAGGGTCACAAAGCTAGTAAGTGATAGAGGAAGATGGGCCTCTGGTCTGCCTCCAGAACTTGTGCTCAAGATGAAATGCGTTCACAAATAAAATAAAAAATTGTCAAAATGCAGATTGAAATGCTGCGGGTCTGGGGCAGGGCCTGAGATTCTGCAATTTTAACATGCTCTATGGTAATGCTAATATGCTGGTCCATGAACCACACTTTGAGGAACAAGACTGTAGGAACAAAAGGATGGCACCTAAATGTACCCAGAAATGTTCTTAATTTCCCACTAAGGCATATAAATCACAAATAAAATAAAATGTGGTTTGTTTTTTGGTTCAGTTCTCTGTCTTGGAAACATTAGATATTATAGGCTGTAACCTACTGCTCACCTTAGCCCAGAAAAGATTTGTCACATTGTTCTCCAACCCTGCCCCTTTTTTCTCTTAAAAAGAAACCAGCAGTTGGCAATACTTAAGGAAACAAACACAATTAAACCCCAAAGAAAAAAAACCCACAGCCCTTCCATTTCAATTAGAATCAGCGGCTGTTGGAAATGGGCAAATTTAGAGCTGTAATACTAACGGAAACAGTGAATTCTCAATTGTGATCAAAGGCTTCATTTAGCAGGCTGAAAAGCAAGCATGAGCTTAATTGAACAAGAGAGAGATCGCCTCTAAAGCAGCCAGCTATAATCAAATAGCATTGAAAAATATAATGCATCAGATGGAGAGGAAGTAGCTCTAGGCTCCAAATGCCCTCACCTGACCTATAGATCTCCCAGCTTCAGGGGAGAAAGACCTCAGCAGTTACCTGGTCCAACTTCCCATCTTATGTGGGAATTCACTTTAGGCCAGAAATTTCAAAATCTTTGGCTATAGTGCACAGTTAGAGACACATTTTACACCCAACCCAGTGTACAGGCACTATCTATATATTAATATCTTTAAGTAAAAGCTTCACAAAATAATATGTATCTTTTCAATGTGTGAAGTACTCCAATACCTGCTCCTTTTTTATGTTTTTCAATGCTCAAGAGCCACGAAATTGATTTCAAAACCCACTAATGGGTCATGATGCATATTTTGAAAAACACTGTGTTAGACCATCCCACTTAAGTGGACAACCAGCTCCTTCATCTTACAGGTAAGACAGATAGACTTTAAACAAATGATACACAGACACATATTTAATGGCACAAATTGAAAGTTAAAAAGGAAGAACAGGGATGTGATGGAGACAATAACGGGGGAACTATTTTAGACCAGAACGATGGCTGGAATGAGTCAGGCAAAGCCTCTCTTGGAAGAATCTTTTAAGCTGGGACTAAAGAATGAATAGAGTAGCCAGGCGAAAAAAGAAAGACAGGTATCTTTAAACATCCCTTGTTCTGGGAAATGTACGGTTATCTATGGCAACCTCACATGGTAATAGCAGCAGCAGCTGCATCTGCCCAAGCCAGGTTCATCAAGTTTTACTATTTGTCAAAGGCTGAGCCAAGTGCTTCATGAGACTACTGGAGCTTACGGGAACCAACTGCCTGGTTTAAATCCCAGCTCCACCCTTTACAAGGTGTGTGATTTGGGGCCAGTTAGTTCAGTTTTCTCATCTGTGGAGAAGGGATTATTCATGGTGCATGCCTCATCACAGTGTTGCTAGGATTAAATCAGTTAACACAAGTTACAGGGCTTAGAACAATTCCTGGCGCATGGTAAGTACAAAATAAATTGCTAAATAAGGGGATGTGGACTTAAGATCTTCAACAACTTGCTTCAAGCAAGCACCGCCTGTCTATTGACACCAGGAAAGAAACCCATTTGCCATCCCTAAACTAGCTGGTTTCCAAGAGGTGTTTTGGTTTATTTTGTTTTTTCCATAATAGTATTATAAACCTAGTGGGAAAGAGGGCTGAAGTCCTCAACTCTGCAGAGCAAGACAAAGGAGACAAGGAGAAAGGGAATGAGTCTGATTCCCTGCTCCTAATTGTCATCTCAAGCTTATTCTCTGTCCTGCCTGATGAATTTCCCTCAGCACCAAGGATACAGTTGATTTCTCCAGAGGACTATAATAATGAAATTACAGTATGTTTACTTGATACAGAAAACCTCTGGATAGATAGTAAATTAGTGGCCTCACAATGTTAAAATATCTTCAAGCTTTCAAGAGGCCTAAACTGATTCAAAATGCCAGGTTCAAGTTACATCAATAATTAAAATTAAATTATTGTGCTGAGCTGAAAGTCATCTCCAATATAACATTTTTAAAAATGGTTCTCCAAAGAAGAACTCTATCTTGGCTTCAGAGAGGCATCTATCATAAACCCGCAGAATCAGAGACAAAAAATGCAAGCTGTGTCCATTGTGCGCATGCTACAGCTAACTCTCCAGGATGGGCAAGAACAGAGAGGCACAGATGGGCATACAAAAACACCCATTGCTGGGGAGAGGCAATAAAAATGAGGAGCAAGCCTAATATTTGTAGGTTTACTGTTTATATCCATCTTCTCAATTCATCCACTCACTGTCTCTGCAATGTAGGCAAGGCAGATTTTCAGTCCCATTATGCAGATGAGGAAACTGAAGCTTTATATGGTATAGTGGCTGGAGTCAAGACACATGGCCAGTAAGTGGTGCAGATGGGATGAATATTCATCCTGGAGTAAAGGAAAGATAGGGAGAATGGAAAGAAGTAGAAAAAAGGAAATTGGCATGCCTGTCTTAATAGCAGAATATGATATAAAATTTAAACACCAAAGACATGGCTTGGGAAAATTCAGCAAATTCACACAAAAAGAATAGTTATTAAAATTATGTTTGTGCCTGTGCACTCTTGGAAGATGTTTATGATGTTCTTACACTGCTATTGGCATAACAATACTTACCATTAGCCAAAAATTTACCATGGGCTAAAGACCTGTCTAAACACTTCACATGAATTAATAATCATCCATTGAATCCTTTTAAAAACTTTACAAGGTAGAAGCTATCATTTTATAGTTGAGAACCCCAAGTCCAGAGAAGTAGATTATTTGTGAAACACACACAGCTAGTGAGTCTAGGTCTGACGGCCAAGCCCAAACGTTTAGTCACTTAAGCATGCTGTCTTCCTAGAAACCTGATGGAAAGAGGTGAGCATTAGTTGCACCAAGCTGTAGCAAATGGATGAATCCATATCAACCAAGGATTAAACTGAATGCACACAGTTCCTGTGTGCCCTAGCAGGCACCCTTATTGAGCTAATGAAATGGTAACTTCTGTTATTTACTTGACAAATATTTGTTAAGCACTGACTATGTGTCAAGCCCTGTGCGAACACTGGGATTATAGCAGTAAGTACATCAATAAAACTCTCTGCCCTCATGAAACTTTCACAGAGTACAGGAGCAGATAAAAACAAAACAAGTAATATAAATATTATGTTTGCTGGTACCAAGTGCTGCAGAGAAAATTTAAGCAGGAATGGGAGATGGGAAGCAATTTTTACAAAAGGATGACCAAGAAAGGCCTCACTGAAAACGGTGATCTTTGGATAATGTCTTAAAGAAGATGATGCAGTGAGCTGTGTCGATATCTAGGGAAAAAGCATTCTAGATAAAAAGAGAGCAAGAGCAAAGCCTCTGCAGTAAGAACAATATAGAAGAGCAGGTGGCTGGAATGGAGTTTTGTAGGAAATGAGGTCAGAGGCCACAAGGCCAGGAGATGTGGGGCCCAATGGGCTATTATTAGGACTTGGGCTGTGTGGGAGATGGGAGCCACTGGAGGTTTCGCAGAGGAGTGACAAGATCTAAGATCCAACTCACCTTTATATGATAACTCTGGCTGCCATTTAGACAACAGACTCAGTGGGCAAGGGTGGGAGTAGGGAGGCCAGTAGAGAAGTGAGGTGATGACAGCTCATTACTAATAATTATTACAATATGAGCATGTTTCTTTACTTTCTACCAGTCCCTTAATATAAATTATTTCACTTAATCTCCATTTAGATAAAGAAACTGAGGCTATGGCTTGTTGAAGTGACTATCTGGCTTGCTTAAAGTCTCTCAGCAAGTTAGTGGCAGAGCTGAATCTTAAATCTGGAGTGTTTTTATTTCTATGCAGTTCTAAGTCCCCTTTGATCTTCACCTCCTACCCAATTGCCTTGGCTCTCTGACGTCTGTGGGCTCAGATGATATCCAATTGACCATCATGGCCAGCCACAGAGCCTGACTATAATTATCACTGATTAGTATCTGGTAACCAGCAGACAGGTGGCAGAATCCACACATCACATGGAATAGAATCCAACAAAAGGAAAAGTCATCATCAAGCTCTGTCCTCACGAGGGAATGAGCCTCCTGAACAATGCACAACAAGAAGGGAGGGCAGGGGCTCTTAGAATGTCAACTGATGTTTATTCAGCACTTCTGTGTGCTCAGAACAATATTAGATGCCATTTGAGAGACAGAAAGGAAGAAAATGCTCTGTTGTCAAGGAGATTATAATTCAGTGGGGAAAGAAGACACACACTTGGGGGTAGGAAAGACAATGCAACTGAGCAGATGAGGTGTCACACAGACTGAGTGCTCAGGGTTTCAGAGCTCAAGGAGTTCGGTGAAGGTTGAGGAGATTAGACAAGTCTCCAAGGAAAGGGAGGAAAAAATCTTGAAAAAGAAAACTTCTGGATCATTTCAAAAGGTGGTCACCAAATTCTATAATCTGAGTGTTTCTAACCATCTCAGGAAACTCTTCAAACATCGCTTTTAGTCTTGGTATGCCATACAGCCTTACAGCGTCTATTTTTACTTTCCACATTGGTTTGCCCCTTTGAGGATCCCAAACGTACATGCCACCAGAAAAGGGATTTTAATTATGAAGGCCAAGAAATCCAAGCCAAGCAAGCCTTCTTATAAGATGGCCAATAAGGAATTTAAAACGTCCAAGCTAGGAAGGTCTCTAGTGGCTGTCTAGTCCAGGGATCAGTAAACTATGGCCCACAGCCTGGCCTCTTGTTTCATGAACAGTTTTATTAAAACAACCATGCCCTTTTGTTGACATATTATCTATGGCTGCTTTCATGCTACAACAGCAGAGAGCAGTCATTGTAGTAGAGACTGCATGGCCCTCAGAGCCTAAAATAATTCTCTAGTCCTTTAGGAAACACTTGCTGATCCATGTTCTAGTTCAACTCCTTTATTCTGGAGGTATGAAAACAGAGGCCCAGAGTGGCTACGAAAATTGCCCAGTGTTATTGGATGAGTTTAAGTGCTGTCCAGCCTAGAATAGGAAAAGTAATGTGAGAATTGGTCATCCTTCATTCATTTTGTTATTCACTCAACAACTTTTTTATCATCACTGTGGGCCAGGCACTGGGTAAGAATACTGTAGTGCATAATATAGATAAAACTTCTGCCCTCTGCATTCCTGTTTGAGAAAGGAGGAGAACAACATTTTAAAAAGTGAAGAAAATGACTGCAAAGCATGCTGACTGGTATAAAAGAAACTAACAGAGGGATGGGACAGGATGTAACTTGGGGAAGAGAGGGAAATATTTTAGACAGGGAATCAGGAAAGAGCTCTCTGAGGAGGTGACGTTTGAACTCGGCCATAAGTAATAAAACCCATGAAGAGCAGGTGGAAGGGCATTCATGCACAGGGAATAGGAACTGCAAAGTCTCTGAGGCAGCAACAAGCTTGGCATATGCAGGGAACAGCAAGAAGGTGCACATGTACAGAAAAGGGTGAAACAGACAAGACTGTTATGAAGTAAGGGCAGAGGTGAGCCAGTGCCTATAGGTGGTGACAACTATCTCCTGAGCATATTTTCACTCCAGTTACATCATCACCAGTATTTTCATCATCCCCCTGGGGAGGTTCTAAAAAACTCAGGAAGAGAACATGTGGTACCTGTATTTGCATGCTATAGAAAGCAGTGCTAGGTTAATTATAGAGTTCTTAGTTATAGCCATGTTATAGTTCCCTCCTAGCCAGGGGATGCATAGTACTTTCAATGACTGTAAGGGCATATTTCACCTTCTTCAGACCATAAGACAGGCAGCCCACTAGTTAGTCATTTGGAGTAGTCTATACCTGGATTTGAATCCTGAGTCTTCCTGACCTTGCACAAGTAGCTTGTGTGTTTCTGAGCCTTCAGTAAATGGAGGTAATTGTACCTACTTTCTTGAGTTGTGAGAAGAATTAGATAAGACAATGTGGGTACAGCTTAGCCTTTACTCAGTGCCTGGTACATGCTCAACAATTTGTTAAGTATGTATTATTATTAGTCGGATACACACTGGTAGAACTTGCCACTGCATCTCAGTCTTTGTGTGCCAAAGACACAGAAACTTCTTACTGCTGTCAAGTTGTCAAATGCATGGGTAGAAAAATCAAATTCCAGAGAAGCCAAATGACCAGTCCAAGGCACTTAAGAAGACTCACACGATGACTCAGCCCTTCAGTGCCCACCCAGCTGCTCACTACATTTCACCAACACAGCAGTCTCAGTTATACCTTGACCACTGACCTCTAAGCAAACACCACTGTACTTTGAAAACAAGGGTGGGAAGGGACCAAAGAAGTCCTTTGAACAGCCCTGCAGAATTCAAAAGAGTTCTTATAATGTGCCTGCTATATGTCACGGATACAAAGATGAAAGGTCCATACTCACTGTACCCTTGAGGAATTCCCAAGTTTGTGAAGAAGAGAGTTATACAATTATAATCTTGAGGGCAATCTGCCTATCAAATGAAATAATTTACTCAGCTCAGGGAGTCAGGGACAGGAACCAGAGAGAAAGTGACAGCTGAGCTGACTCTTGAAAGGTACTGAGTAAACTAGAAGGAGATTGGCTTGGCTGAGCAGAGGGTGATAAGACTGAAAAGCACAGCTCATGGAGGGCCTGAACCCCTGAACCAAGGAGCCTGGACTTGATGGGCAAAAAGGAGGCAAGGTCATCCTGCGTGCAGGCTACAAGGATGTGAGGGAGCAGGACCAGAAACAGAACAACCAGTTCTAAGCCTACATTGCAAGTCCAGGCAAGAAGCAACAAAGACCTGAGCTATAACCACAAGGGAAGGGAAGAAAAGAAGACACCGATTCTGGAGCCTCTGGTGAGGAGAATCTGTACCATGTAGAAATAAAGTGGGATGCTAAGATAAGTAAGAGAGAGAAGGGGCAGCTGCTCAACTGGGTCTGCCTTTCACCAAGTGGGGAAATCCAGAGAAAGGGCAGGTGGGAGCACAGAAGGAAGACTGTTCATCACAGAAAAAGAAGCAATTGAGCATGGTGCTTTTCGATGGTGTTTTTTTTTTCTTTTTTCTTGGCAATAATGCTTTCAAACTTCTGTGACAAAAAACAGATGAAATCAGACATGCCCCAGGTGAAGGGGAGGAAGACACAGAGGCCATTTCTCTCCTCACAGACCCCAGAGAAATGACAGCCATTCAGCTCCTTGGATCTTTGATCTGATACAGTGGAGCATGGGTTTTTTAAGGCCAGGAGAATGCAGTTTGAAAAATTACTGCTGTAAAAAAAAAAAAACAAAAAACAAAAAACAAATAATCCCATTAAAAAGTGGGCAACTGATGTGAATAGATATTTCTCAAAAGAAGATATACAAATGGCCAAAAAATATGAACAGATCTTCAAAATCACTAATCACTAGGGAAATGCAAATTAAAGCCACAATGAGAACCACCTCAATCCAGCCAGAATGGCTATTATTAAAAAGTCAAAAAAACAGTAGATGTGGGCATAGAGGTGGATGTGGTGAATGTGGAATGCTTATACACTGCTGGTGGGAATGTAAATTAGTACAACTGGAAAACAGTCCAGAGATTTTCAAGGAAATAAAAGCAGATCTAACATTCCATCCAGCAATTTCACTACTGGGTATCTAGCCAAAGGAAAATAAATCGTGATACCAAAAAGACACCAGTACACATATGTTTATTGCAGCACAATTCACAGTTGTAAAGATATGGAACCAGTCTCAGTGCCCATCAACTGATGAGTGGATAAAGAAAATGTGGGCCAGGTGTGGTGGTTCACACCTGTAATCCCAGCACTTTGGGAGGTCAGGGCAGGCAGATTGCTTGATCCCAGGAGTTCAAGACCAGCCTGGGCAACACGGTGAGACCCCATCTCTACCAAAAATACAAAAATAAAAAAAAAATTAGCCATGTGTGGTGGCATGCACCTGTAGTTCCAGCTACTCAGAAGGCTGAAGTGGGAAGATGGATCCCTTGGGCTCAGGAGGCGGAGGTTGCAGTGAGCTGAAATTGCACCACTGCACTCCAGCCTGAGTGACAGAGCAAGGCCCTCTCTCAAAAAACAGAAAGTAAGAAAAAAAAATAGGTGGTATATACACACCATGGAATACTATTCAGCCATACAGAAGAATGAAATAATATCCTTTGCAACAATCTGGAGCTAGCAGTATTGTTCTAACTCAGGAATGGAAAACCAAATACCACATGTTCTCACTTACAAGTGAGAGCTAAGCTATGGGTACACAAAGGCAAACAGAGTGATATAATGGAAACTGAAGTCTCAGAAGCAGGGGTTAGAAAGTGGGTGAGGGATAAAAACTACATAATGGGTACCAGGTACACTACTCAGGTGATGGGTGCACTAAAACCTTAGATGTCACCACCATACAATTCATCCATGAAACCAAAAACCACTTGTACCCTTAAAGCTTTTGAAATGTTTAAAAAGAAAAAAAAAAAAAAGGAAAAGTAATCTTGTGGTGTGTGAGCTCACAGGAGCAGAGGAAACAGCCAGGAGCTCCAAGGGCAATTGCAGCAAATCCAAACTAGAACCAGGGCTTTGGGTGTATTTTCCACCCTCCACTACCCAAGAACATATTGCCCATTTTCTATCCAGCCTCACAAAATTACAAAAGTGATAAGACTCAAATATAAATTACAAAAGAGGCTGGAGCCTGGCCCTCTCTGCCCCATGTCTGTAATGGTTCTGTTCCTGAACAGGACCTTACCAGCCTTTCCCTTCTACTCTCCCATGCCCACCTTGTTAACTGAAACCACCTTAGATCCCATAGCAGCCTGGATCCTTCCATTGGCCTAGCCACCCCCAGTATAAACAGCATGAAAGCTGCTGCCGTGTCTCTGCTACCATTATACCAGCCTGCCTGTTTTCCCTGGGTGTGATTATTTTAAGCTGCCTCTGAGGCCCCACCGGGCTGGGCCCAGTGTTATCTCCTATGCACAGTCACCGCCTTGTTAAAAGGCAATCAGAGGAGCTGACTTTAATAAATGTTAACACCCTCAATGTGAAGTCTGGCAATTAACACTCCTCCCCAGGATCTCTGAAACAGGCCTATGGAAAATCCCCCATCTTAATAAGCTTCTATTATCAGAGGATGCTGAGAGAAAGCAGGGATAAGGAAGAGGCATTAAAATTTTCAAAGGGGAGGGGAGCAACCAGGAAAGGCACCTTCCTCCATTTCTCATCCCTCCCTCTAGGATCCCATTCCAGGCCAGTTTCACCCAACAGGCCTGAGAAGCAAACACACGCGGTCAGGAAGGCCTCAGGGGTCATCTTGTTCAGTGGTGTTTAGATTTTTGGTGCATTAGACTCACCTGGAGGGCTCCTTAAAACACAGATTGCCAGGGTTTAATTTCTGATTCAGTGGGTCTGGGGTAGGGCCTGAGAATTTGCATGTCTAGCAAGTACTCAAGTGCTGCCACCACTAATGGTCCAGGGACCACAGCTTGAGAACCACTGATCTAGCCCAATACTGTCATATTACAGATGGGGAAACTGAGGCCCAGAGAGATAGGAACTTGCTCAAGATCTCCTATCTAGTTAATGCATCCCATTTGAAAGGATCAAAGCAAATCTCTTGAGAGCAATTCCCAAATGTATGTTTTAAATTTTTTCTCCATAGAATTTAAAACATTGTGTTTATTAACAGTCATCATCATCACCATTGTCATCATTATCGTGAAATGAGATCCTTGAAGTCACAGGAAGAAATAGTCGGTAGTTGGCATGCCAAGTAACAGACAGCCTGCCTCTCAATACACAGGAGGCCAAATTAGAAAAGAGTTCTCCTAAGTGAGTTCTTTGACAAGATTTCCTTTCTTTCTTCTTCCTTTAAATCGGATTAGAGGCAGGTTAGGTTAGATTTAGGTCCAGATTGGATTTCAGGGCCCTTAGACATCACTTAGTCCCCTGATCACCCAAACAGAAACACAGGCCATCATATTATCACTTCTCAGTGTCTGAAATTCATACTTATTTGTTTTATTCCTTCCCAACAATCTCCTCCACTAAAACTCATGTTCATGAGAGCATGGATGTTCTTGGAACAGTGCCTGACACTTACAGGTTTCTAATAAGTATTTGTTGATTAATTATCTTAACTGAGTGAGAGCCATATTAGCTTGGAAAGGATTCATTAATCTGATGAATTTATTGACACTTGGCAGGGTTTTGAGTCTTGAGGCCATACGCTGAGAAAGAGGTGATCAGGTAGAAGGCAGAAAGGTTACTCTGGCACCAAGATCCCAAGAAGCAGCAGAAAAAAAAAGGTGGGGGGAACAACACTCACTGGGTAGGTGGGGGCGGGGGGGTGGCGGGAAGGGGAGGGGAGGGACATTGTGGGGCAGGGAGGATGGGGAGGGATAACACCAGGAAAAATGCCTGATGTAGGTGACAGGGAAGGTGGTAGGGGAGATGGAGACAGCAAACCACCACGGCATGTATGTACCTATGCAACAATCCTATGCAGGATGTGCACATGTACCCCAGAGCCCAAAGTACAATTTTTTTTTAAAGTTGCTAAAATGGCAAAGAGATTCTAAGGGCCAATCCCAGCCACTGTCCCTTACCCCAGCAACACACACACAAACCCTCACACATATTTTCACACATGCCCCACACTCTGCCTCCCAAGAAAAACAGCTTAGCAGCTGAGCTATCCAAATCACACCACAAAGATCCCAGACAGGGGGAAAGATCATCCATTATAATTACCATGTAGGAGCTTCCATACGGCACCCTGCTAAGAGCAGGGAAGCAAAACGGATCAGAACAGACAGCTTATTAAATTATCTAGTGCATCAACTCAATGAGCACTTCCAAATGGTTTTCTTTTCCTCTTTTTTTTTCTGAGTTTTTAATATTTGCTTTCCTTCTGCTATTTAGAATTCCCCTTAGGTGTTTGGATCACTGCTCTCCTTCTGCCAGCTGCTGTCTCTTACCAACCACCTTCCTGAATCATTCACATAGTTTGGGAGACACAGCAAGAGTCATGTTGCAGACTGGACCCAGCTTTTGAAGTTAGAGGAACCACGTTTGAGTCTTGGTTCTTCTATGTGATCCTGGGCATGCTATGAATTTGCCTGTGCTGTGGATTCCTCAAAGGTAAAATAAGGGGGACAGCACAACTCAGTTTGTAGTAGAGATTAGAGGGGATGATGTATAGCAGCCCACCTTCCGAAATGCCAAAAGAGGAACAAGTGTGAGCTGCCAGGACCATGTCAGGTGGATTTTTGGTCTTTGTCTAAGGCGCAAAGTCATTTGGCAAGTGCTAGGAAAAGGTCCTGTGCCTCCAGATAGCTCTACAAAAATGCACTACAGAAGAGCTTTTCAATTTGATTAGTGAATATCCACCTTGAAAATGCAAATAGATGGGTGAAAGAATGCAGCTGTCTACCTTCCAGTGATCCTCACTTTAGTGTGAATCTAATTAAAAGTATTCCTTTCCATGAAAGAATGAATATTCTGGTAGAGTTTGGGCAAGCAGAAAGGAAATGTTTTAGCCTGGGAATACTATAAAAGCAACTTTGTGGGAAGGGGCAAGTTGCACCCCTTAGAATCTGGGTGGCTGTAAAGAGAAGTGAAATTCTCTAAGCTCCAGTTTCCTCATCTGTAAAATGAGGATAATAGTACCTACCCAGAGTCATTATTAGAATTAAATAAGATAAATATGAACCACTTAGCATAAGCATAGCACAGAAAAGAACTTACTGAAACTTAACTACCACTATAGTTACTAAGAGTGGTCTCCTTATTATAACATTTATTTTTATTACTACTACTACTAGCTGTCAATAAGCAGTATATGGCCCTCTGAACCTTGTTTGGAAAGATGGCCATCTTTCCAAGCCTCTTTTGTATCATTAATCTATTGCTGTTTAATAAAGCACCACAAACTTGATGGACTAAAACAACCACCATTTATTTCGCTCATGAATCTATAATTTAGGCAGGACCTAGGGGAATGATTTACCTCTGCTATATATGGCATCAGTTGGGGCAGCTCATCTGAAGACTAGAGGATCTACTTTCAATATTGCTCACTTACACTGCTTTAAAAAAAAATGGTGCTGACTCTTGGCTGGGAACTCAGCCAGGGATGTGGGTTTCAGTTCCTCTGAATGAGTTGGTTGGGCTTCTAAACAGCATGGTGACTGGGTTGCAAGAGGGAGCTTCTCAAGAGAATAAAGGAGCATGGCATTTTTATGACTTAGCCTCAGAAGTCACATTATGTCCCTTCCTCTGTACTCTGTTTGCCCAGGCAGTCACAAAGATGCACCCAGATTCAAGGGGAGGGGACACAGATCCTACCTCTTCAAGTGGGAGTGTTAAGACTCTAAAAAAACATGTGGAATGGAAAATATTGTTGCAGCCTTCTTTAGAAAATATAATCTGTCTCTCAGCAAAGTCTTCCTGAATTCTTCACCCTCACCAGTTACATGACCTCCCTTGCTGTCCAACTTTGTTGTAGCACTCACATTACCCTGGAATGTTCAGCACTGCCTTTTTATTTTTCCAGTATCCAAACTAAATGGCATGGAGATAGTGGCAGAAAAAGGAAATAGAGATGCTTTACAGTTTGATCTTGATATCACTGGATACAGACAGCTCTGGAATATAATTTTATTCATTTAGAACCTTTCTTTCTTTTTTTTTTTTTTGAGTGGGAGTTTCACTCTTGTTGTCCAGGCTGGAGTACAGTGGCATGATCTCAGCTCACCACAACCTCCGCCTCCTGGGTTCAAGCGATTCTCCTGCCTCAGCCTCCCAAGTAGCTGGAATTACAGGCATGTGCCACCACACCTGACTAATTTTGTATTTTTTAGTAGAGATGGTGTTTCTCCATGTTGGTCAGGCTGGTCTTAAACTCCCGACCTCAGGTAATCCACCTGCCTCAGTCTCCCAAAGTGTTGGGATTACAGGCATAAGCCACTGCACCTGGCCCATTTACAACCTTTCAACCTCTCGATTTCCTCATCTATGAACCAAGGAATAATACTAATGATGCCTCAATGAACTTATTGAGAAAATTATATTAAGCACATCTAACTTCATGAAGCACTTAACATATATTAGTAAACCTGGCTTTTAAGTGTTAGCACAAAAATGCTAGCTATTATGATTGATACCACTAAGCTGGAATTTGCAACAATTCAAACAGAAAATAGATTTTTCTTACCCTAAGAACTTCCTTGTGTTATAACTAGTGAAAATTAAGGTGGAGAAAATGTCAGAAAGTGGAGCAGAGAGGAAAGATATCTTAAATATGTATGGCACAGCTTTTTTAAGCCTTTCACATGGAGGAGGTGGGGCTTGTATTGCATCTTCCAAGCTGAGTCCATTTTGGAGAAGTAGTGGAAGGGGAGAAGAGCATGAATGAGTTGAGAAAACTGTGCCAGTCTGAAGGGTCTGAAGGAGCCACATCAAGCAGAGAGTGCCTTGCCATGGCCAACCAGAACCACATAATGCAGAAGATGACATTTCAGATGCCCTCCAGCTCAGCAAGTCTCTACTCCTGCATCAGCAGAGTTCTTTGTCACAAAGAGAACCTCTTAAGCCACGAAGGGAACTTAATGGAAAGGTGCTGGAATGTTCAAGAAGAGAGGAAGAGGGCTGGCTCCAGGGGCCTGGGCAGCAGGGAAGGCTTGTGGCCCTTCTTACCAAAATGCTGCTATGGCAGGGGATTTGGCTCCAGGGGCCATCATGATCAGAGTCTTTCCATTCCAAGTTTCCTATTTCCAATGCCTTACCATGGGTTAATCAGCTATGGCGAGGGAAGCAGGATCCCATACTGTGGGAGTGGCTGCTGTTAGCTCATCCCACATAAAGGGACAACTGTAGAGAAAGAGAACGAGGCAGAATTGACATAGAGAGGCAGCAATGGGCAGGGAGCCCCGCCACAGAAAATGTTCTCACCATCCTCCTCCTCCTCCCTCTCCATTGTCACAAAAACTGCTCTGTATTGGGTGGCAGGATGGAGTCAAGATAATTTAATAAGCAGAATGTGTTTATTTTTCATCTATCATGTGCTTAGGGCTACAGATACAGAAATGAACGGACACTCGATTTCATAGCACAGGATATACTTAGTCATTAAGAGTCCCTAGCTGGGAATGACAAAGATCAGGATTCAAATTCCAATTCTGCCCCTTATGCATTGTGTAAATTTGGCTCTGTCTCCTCAAGCTACAGTGAAGACTGGCTAATAATTGTGCCTACCTTACAGGTCATTATAGTTCATCACAGGGATTTAACAAGAGAATGTAAGCAGCCCTCGTGTGATGCCTTACACCTGCTGAGCATTGCATATACTTGACTATGACTCTGACTGTAACAAAAAAAAAAAAAAAAGAGGACTTCCCTGCCAATTTTACCTGTAAGTGCTAGAAGAGACTGTATATTCTTATTCCAGGGTATAGACAGATGTCCTACCCAGTGGGATCCAGGCCCACAAATATCAAAGTCACCTAGGAAGCCAGTTAACAAAGCAGCCCCCAGCCTTGCTCCCAGATCATCTGATTCAGGACATCAGGAGAAAGGTCTGGAATCTACATTTAAAGCTGCTCATCACATTCTAAGTGAATCTACATTTAAAGCTTCTTGTCACAATCTAAATGATTTTAATACATAATTACTATGAGTACCAGTGTTCTAGACTAGAAAATCCTCTTACTTAAAGACAAGGAAACTGACAATGGAAAGAAAACAATTCAACTTAAGATCCACACTGAGAATTACTGGGCAAATTAGTTTTCTATTGTTGTGTAACAAATTACCACAGACTTAGTCGCTTAAACCAATACAGTAAAACTTTATTTTTTTCCTAGCTTCTGTAGGTCAGAAGTCTAAGCATAAGATGGCTGAGCCCTCTGCTCTTTGGTCCCAAAAGGCTGAAATTAAGGTGTTGGCTGGCTGCCATCCTTTCTACAGCTCAAGGATCCTCTTTTAAGCTTTCATGGTTGTAGGCATAATTCCATTTCTTGGGGTTATAGGACTAAGGGCTCTGTTTCATGGCGGCTATCAGCCAGAGGTCACTCAAGTCCTAGAGGCACTCTCCAGCCTTGCCATGTGGCCCGCTCCATCTCTAAAGCCAGCAATGGAGAATCTTCTCACATTGAATCCTCCTCATGCTTTGAATCTCTCACTTCCCCTGTCTCTAAATTCTACACTTAGATGTAAAGGGCTGATATGTAGTTAAGTGAGTCCCACCCATTTGATTAACTCAAAGTCAACTAATTAGTAACCTTTATAACAGCTACACAATCCCTTTTGCTGTATGCCATAATATAACCAAGGGAGTGACAGCCTGTGATAATCACAAGTTTTGTCTACATTCAAGGGAATGAGGTTATACAAGGGAGAGGGTCATGGGATGTCATTTTAGAATTCTGCCTACTACACTGGGAATATAATCTAAAACTTAGACAAAACAAAGCTTGTCATTCATGCAGAAGTCACCAACCTTCACATTACAGCAATAGCTTCCTAACTCCTAAATCAAAATTTGTACCTCCAAACCAAATAAGACAAGAAAAGCTCATCGATGTAAGATGTAGCTTATAACTGTTATTTCAAGGCATTCTAAGCATGTAGGTTGTCAATGTCTTGAACAAACACCTTTTTTGGTGTATCTAGGTGAAAAATTTACAGTTGAGTTTATTCACCAACTCTGGCCTATGTCCAGCAAACACAGCTGAAATGGAACTTAAACTGACCATCCAAGCCAACCACTCACAAAATCAAGTGCTCAAACAGAAAAATCAAGTGAGAATGACAAAGGAACCCAACCTAGTACAGGTTGAGTATATATTGTCTGAAATGCTTAAGACCAGAAGTATTAAATATTTTGAATTTTTTTTTTATTTTGGAATGTTCACATTATACTTACCAGTTCCCCTAATCTGAAAATGCTCCACTGAGCATTTCCTTTGAACATCATGTCAGAATTCCATAAGTTTTGAATTTTGGGGCATTTCAGATTTCAGATTTTTGAAGTAAGGATACTAAATCTATACCTCCTAGGTACCTAGCATAATCTTTGCACATTATCTCATTTAAGAGTTAAGACAATCTCATTACATAGACATTATTATTCCCATTGTAAATAAAGATTATGAGATCTTTGGGGGAAAAAAAATACAGGTAGCAAGAGGTAGCACCAGGATTAAACCTAGATCAGGTCAGTCTAACTTCGAACTACATGTTCTAGCCACAGATCCAATCTTAATAACTGTTGGCTATTTTCTCTATTACTTCAATCATGAAATATATTTTTTAAGACAAAAAATCTCCACCAGCAAAACAAGGCAATGTCCCTCATGTAGTCTTAAAAAATAACAAGAACTACCTTTTGTTCCTGCCCTAAGTAAAACTAAATCTTTCCAACAGTGTCAGATGTATTACTAATTACACAATCACATTATGCAGTCGTGCTTGTAATAAAATTCTTGGAGTGCTTTTAGCAAATTCAACTTTGAAGAAAATAATGACTTGCTTTAGAATTATTTACTAAATTAAGCAATTCTTTACTCAACATTGTTTTTAATAATTCAAGAACAAGATGTTTTATTATGAACATTTTCTAAAACAAGTTTCAAAAATAATTTTATTCTTATGAGTATGAGCATGGTTGTTCTAGTAAGGTATTTTTAAAAAATATTTAATATTTCTGTTTTGCCAGACAGTGAATGGTTTTTCACACTTTCCATGATTCTTTCAACTGGAATGCATCTTTCTCCTGCCCCCAGGGCTGACAGAGTTGGGGAAGAAAAGCCACAGTTTCATTTATATCACTCAGCATGTTACCACAGATGTTTGCAAATTCTTGGGAGGAAGGGGAAATAAAGATGCCATAACAGAAGTTTTTCCCCTTTTCCAAAGACAGTTGCAACCTTCCCCATCCCACATGATCTTCTGCAATGTGATTTTGTATGCCCCTTCCTCAGGAAGTGAGATCTAACTTGATCTTCTAGAATCTTGGTGGCCCTGTGACTACAAAGACCAGTAAAATACGGCAGAAGTGGTGTCAGTTCTGGAATCAGCCCTCAACTGGCCAGGTGGCTTCTACTTCCTTTTCTGGACCTGTCAATTTTGCGATGTTCCCTCTGAGAACCCATCCAACATGCTGTGACATGCACAACCACATGGAGAGACCCTGTGGAGGCACTCTTGTCAACTTCCAACTTCACTGTCAGTCATGGGAGGCAACCATCTTGGATGCTCAGCCCAGCGGCGGCTTCAGATGACTGCATCCCAGCCACCATCTGACTGCAACCTCACCAGCAACCCACTTGAGAGCCACCCAACTGAGCCCAATCAACCCACAGAAACATGAAAGAAGATAAATTGTGGCTTTGAGTCACTGAAATTTGGGGACATTTATTATGCAGCAATAGATACCCAGATACTCCTCTTCTAATTAGTCATGTATATTAACTAAGACCAGACCTGGCCACTAAGTGAGTAACTGCCTCCATGAAGGAACCATTAGAAATGTCCTGCTTTTCTTTGGGTCTCCATTTTCCTATCTGGGAAAAAAGAGGTAGGGCTAGATCAGGAGTCACAATCTAGAGGCCATGATGGGTAGTCAATGGTTAGAAACAATATTTCTAAAAACCTAATGAAATCCACACATTTACATGTGATGAAGCCACACTGGCTAACTAAAAACCAAGTTTCCTTCTTTTTAGCTGAAATTACTCTGTGTATCAGCACTGTTCCTTCTGCTAGTCAGAAGCTGGTTAGCAGTCCCAGATGGCTTTGATAGCTAAAAATGAAATAAAGAATTAAATGCTGCTTAGTTCATGCAGTTTGTTCAGCACAGGAAAAAAAAAAAATTAACATGAGCTTCTCAGCTGAGAAACAAACCCTCAAGGAAGAAAAAGATGGTAATGACTGGGAAACATGACCTATAATAATGCTAATAGCTATCACATATTGACCACTTACTATGGACTAAGCCATACACTGTCCTGAGGGTGTCACAAGTACTAGTAGCTCATCTGATCCTTCAAATAACCCATGAGGTGAACACTATTTTTTTAATTTGACATAGAAAAACTGAGGCAAACTACCATGTATAAAGCTACACAACTAGTAAACAACAGAGCCAGTATTAAAACCTATCAGATTTTAAAGTATACATAGTACTACCTTTTAAAAAAATGTATTTGTTTCTAACTCAAATGTCCCCCAAAATTATTCCTTCCACCTTTCCTCCTCATAAACAATCTGTGTGTGTCAAGAAGACTGTTGGTGTTTGAATAGGAGTTTAGGTCTTGGTCATGGCATGAAGAAGTGGGACTCTGTGTTTCACAGGACTAGTCAACGTTACTGGAGAATGAGCTCTCACACAATGCCTTATGGGGTACAAATTGGTAGCAACCCTTTATAAATTTGTCTCAACATTTAATAATGTTGAAGATGTGACTACAGCATGTCCTAGCAATCTCATTCTTAGGTATTTGCACCAGAAAACCTGAAGTACATGTAGCAAGTAGGTACTTACATGGAATTTTATCACGCCATGTTGGTTATAGCAAAACCTCAGAAACAACCTAAACATTCATCAACAAGAAAATTAAAAGTAACTGCAAATTATTGTCATTCAAGGAATTGCTGCATTTTAAAATGAATCAACTAGAACTATATATTTCAATATATATGCATGTCAAAATCAAAAGAAAAAGGCAGATGGCAAAAAAAATACAGTATGACAATTTCTATAAAACTATACAATATGTCCATTTTTATATATGGTTTTTACATTCATATATATGTAATAAATGCAAAAGCATTTGAGGAAGACCACAGTTAGTTCTGGGAATGGAGAAAGATGAGGAAAGGCTACCAAGGAGTCTTATTTTTTTTTTTTTTTAATTTTACTTTTGGTTGTAGGGTACCTGTGCAGGTAATGCAGGGTTGTTGCATAGGTGCACACATAACCAGGTAGTTTGCTGCCTCTTGTCCCCCTTCCTCTATATCTGGCAGTTCTCCCCATCTTATCCCTCCTCACTCTCCCCACCCCCCACAGTCCCTCCCCTATCTACTCCTCAACAGCTGCCAGTATGTGATGCTACCCTCCCTGTGTCCATGTGTTCTCATTGTTCAACACACACCTATGAGTGAGAACATGCGGTGTTTGGTTTTCTGTTCTTGTGTCGGTTTGCTGAGAATGATGGTTTCCAGATTCATCCAAGTTCCTACAAAGGACATGAACTCATCATTTTTTATGGCTGCATAGTATTCCATGGTGTATATGTGCCACATTGTCTTTTTCAAGTCTATCATTGATGGGCATTTGGGTTGGTTCCAAGTCTTTGCTATTGTACACAAGGCCACAGTGAACATACATGTGCATGTGTCTTTAGAATAGAACACTTTATAGTCCTTTTGGTATATACTCAGTAATAGGATTGCTGGGTCAAATGCAATTTCCATTTCTAGATCCTTGAGGAATCGCCACGCTGTCTTCCACAATGGTTGAACTAATTTACACTGCCACCAACAGTGTAAGAGCGTTCCTATTTCTCCACATCCTCTCCAGAATCTGTTGTCTCCAGATTTTTTAATGATCACCATTCTAACTGGCATATGGTATTTCAATGTGGTTTTGATTTGCATTTCTCTAATGACCAGTGATGATGAGCATTTTTTCATATGTTTGCTGGCCTCATATATGTCTTCTTTTGAGAAGTGTCTGTACATATCCTTCACCCATTTTTGAATGGGTTTGTTTTTTTCTTGTTTGTTTTAGTTCTTTGTAGATTCTAGGTATTATCCCTTTGTCATATGGGTAGATTGCTAAAATTTTTTCCCATTCTGTTGGTTGCCAGTTCACTCTAATGATTGTTTCTTTTGCTGTACAGAAGCTCTGAAGTTTAATTTGATCCCATTTGTCCATCTTGGTATTTGTTGCCATTGCTTTGGTGTTTTAGTCATGAAGTCCTTGTCTATGCCTATGTCCTGAATGGTTTTGCCTACATTTTCTTCTAGAGTTTTTAGGGCATTAGGTTTTATGTTTAAATCTTTAATCCCTCTGGAGTTAATTTTAGTGTAAGGTGTCAGGCAGACGTCCAGTTTCTGCTTTCTGTATACGGCTAGCCAATTTTCCCAACACCATTTATTAAACATGGAGTCCTTGACCCATTGCTTGTTTTTCTGAGGTTTGTCAAAGATCAGATGGTTGTAGATACATGGTGTTGCTTCCAAGGCCTCTGTTCTGTTCCATTGGTCTATGTCTCTGTTTTGGTACCGGTACCATGTTGTTTTGATTACTGTAGCCTTGTAGTAGAGTTTGAAGTCTGGCAGTGTGATGCCTCTGGCTTTGTTTTTTTTGCTTAGGATTGTCTTGGCTACGCGGGCTCTTTTTTGGTTCCATATGAAGTTTAAGGTGGTTTTTTCCAGTTCTGTGAAGAAGGTCATTGTTAGCTTGATGGGGATAGTGTTGAATCTATAAATTACTTTGGGTAGTATGGCCGTTTTCACAATATTGATTTTTCCTAACCATGAGCATGGAATGTTTTTCCATCTGTTTGTCCTCTCTTATGTCATTGAGCAGTGGTTTGTAGTTCTCCTTGAAGAGGTAATTTACATCCTTTGTTAGGTGTATTCCTAGGTATTTTATTCCCTTTGTAGCAATTGTGAATGTCAGTTCATTCTTGATTTAGCTCTCTGTTTGTCTGTTATTGGTATGTAGGAATGCTTGTGATTTCTGCACATTTATTTTGTATCCTGAGACTTTGCTGAAGTTATTTATCAGTTTGAGGAGATTTGGAGCTGAGACGATGGGGGTCTTCTACCTATACAATCATGTCGTCTGCAAACAAAGACAGTTTGACTTCCTCCTTTCCTAATTGAATATCCTTTATTTATTTTTCTTGCCTGATTGCTCTGGCTAGAACTTCCAATACTATATTGAATAGGAGTGCTGAGAGAGGGCATCCTTGTCTACTGCCAGATTTTAAAGGGAATGCTTCCAGCTTTTGCCCATTCAGTATGATATTGGCTGTGGGTTTGTCATAAATAGCTTTTATTATTTTGAGATATGTTCCATCAATACCTAGTTTATTGAGAGTTTTTAGCCTAAAGGACTCTTGAATTTTGTTGAAGGCCTTCTCTGTATCTATTGAGATAATCATGTAGTTTTTGTCTTTGGTTCTATTTATGTGACGAATTACATTTATGGACTTGCATATGTTGAACCAGCCTTGCATCCCTGGGATGAAGCCTACTTGATCGTGATGAATAATCTTTTTTGATGTGCTGTTGCATTTGGTTTACTAGTATTTTACTGAAGATTTTTGCATCTATGTTCATCATGGATATTGGCCTGAAGTTTTCTTTTTTAGTTGAGTCTCTGCCTGGTTTTGGTATCAGGATGATGTTGGTCTCATAGAATGAGTTAGGAAGGATTCCCTCTTTTTGTATTGTTTGGTATAGTTTCAGAAGGAATGGAACCAGCTCCTCTTTGTACATCTGGTAGAACCTGTCTGGATCTGGACTGTTTTTGGTTGGTAGCCTATTGATTGCTGCCTCAACTTCAGCCCTTGTTATTGGTCTATTCAGGGTTTCAACTTCTTCCTGGTTTAGTCTTGTTAGAGTGCAAGTGTCCAGGAATTTATCCATTTCTTCCAGATTTACTGGTTTGTGTGCATAGAGTCATTTGTAGTAATCTCTGATGGTAGTTTGCATTTCTGTGGAATCAGTGGTGATATCTCCTTTATCATTTTTTATTGCATCTATTTCATTCTTCTCTCTTTTCTTTTTTATTAGTCTGGCTAGCAGTCTGTCTATTTTGTTGATCTTTTCAAAAATCCAGCTCCTGGATTTATTGATTTTTTGAAGGGTTTTTTGTGTCTCTGTCTCCTTCAGTTCAGCTCTGATCTTAGTTACTTCTTGTCTTCTGCTGGCTTTTGAGTTTTTTGATCTTGCTCCTCTAGCTCTTTCAATTTTGATGATAGTGTGTCAATTTTAGATCTTTCCTTGTTTCTCATGTGGGCATTTATTGCTATAAATTTCCCTCTTGACACTGCTTTAAAGGTGTCCCAGAGATTCCAGTAAGTTGTGTCTTCATTCTGATTGGTTTTGAAGAACATCTTTATTTCTGCCTTCATTTCATTGTTTATCCAGTTGACACTCAGAAGCAAGTTGTTCGGTTTCCAAGTAGTTGTGTGGATTTGAGGGTTTCTTAATCCTGAGTTCTAATCTGATTGTGCTGTGGTCTGATAAACAGCTTGTTATTATTTCCACTCTTTTGCATTTGCTGGAGAGTGATTTGCTTCCAATTTTAGAGTAGGTACAATGTGGTGCTGAGAAGAATATATATTCTGTGAATTTGGGGTGAAGCATTCTGTATATGTCTATTAGGTCTGCTTGGTCCTGCTCTGCATTCAAGTCCTGGATGTCCTTGTTAATATTCTGTCTCATTGATCTGTCTAATATTGACAGTGGAGTGTTGAAGTCTCCAAGTATTATTGTGTGGGAGTCTAAATCTCCTTTTAGGTTGTTAAGAAATTGCTTTATGTATCTGGGTGCTCCTTGTTGGATGCATATGTATTTTGGATCGTTAGCTCTTCTTGTTGGTTTGATACTTTTACATTATGTAATGCCCTTTGTCTCTTTTAATCTTTGTTGGTTTGAAGTCCATTTTATCAGAGACTAGGATTGCAACCCCTGCTTTTTTTTTTTCCTCCATTTGCTTGGTAAATCTTCTTCCATCCTTTTATTTTGAGTCTATATGTGTCTTTGTACATGAGATGGGTTTCCTGAATACAGCACATAGATGGATCTTGACTTTTTATCCAGTTTGCCAGTCTGTGTCTTTTGATTGGGGTGTTTAGGCCATTTACATTCAATGTTAATATTGTTATGTGTGAATTTGATCCTGCCATTTAGTTACTGACTGGTTTTCTTGCCCTTTAGTTAACTCAGTTTCTTCACTGAATTTTTGGTCCTTGCCATTTGGTGTGCTTTTGCAGTGGCTGGTACTTGTTCCTTTCAATGTTTAGTGTTTCTTTCAGGAGCAGGTCTGGTGGTGACAAAATCTCTCAGTAATTGCTTGTCCATATAGGATTTTATTTCTCCTTCACTTATGAAGCTTAGTTTGACTAGATATGAGATTCTGGGGTGAAAGTTCTTTTCTTTAAGGATGTCGAATATTGGCCTTGACTCTCTTCTAGCTTGTAGGGTTTCTGTTGAGAGATCCTCTGTGAGTCTGATTGGCTTCCCTCTGTGGGTAACCTGACCTTTCTCTCTGGCTGCCCTTAGCATTTTTTCCTTCATTTCAACCCTGGTGAATCTGATGATTATGTGTCTTGGGGTTGCTCTTCTTGAGGAATATCTTTGTGGAGTTCTCTGTATTTCTTGGATTTGAATGTTGGACTGCCTTGCTCGGCTGGTGAAGTTCTACTGGATAATATCTTGAAGAGTGTTTTCCAGCTTGGAATCATTCTCCCCATCATATTCAGGTACACCAATCAAGCATAGATTAGGTCTTTTCACATAATCTCATATTTCTTGGAGGTTTTGTTCATTTCTTTTGACTCTTTTTTCTCTTGTCTGGCCTTCTCTTTTTATTTCATTGAGCTGATCTTCAATCTCTGATATCCTTTCTTCTGCTTGAAAGATTCAGCTATTAAAACTTGTGTTTGCTTCATATAGTTCTCATGTTGTGTTTTTCACCTCCATCAAGTCTTTTATATTCTTCTCTAAGCTGGTTATTCTAGTTAGCATTTCATCTAACCTTTTTTCAAGGTTTTTAGTTTCTTTGCATTGGGTTAGAATGTGTTCCTTTAGCTCAGAAAAGTTTGTTATTACCCACCTTCTCAAGTCTGTTTCTGTCAATTCGTCGCACTCTTTCTCATTCATGTTGTGTTCCCATGTTTATGAGGAGTTGTGATCCCTTGAAGGAGAAGAGGCTTTCTGGTCTTTGATAGTTTCATCTTTTTTGTGCTGGTTTTTTCCCCATCTTTGTGGATTTATCTAGCTCTGATCTCAGGGAGCTGCTTGATGAGGTCACTTGTCTGCCTGTCTAGGAGCTGCTGGGTTTCCAGGGACTCCTTCATGTTGCTAGGTAGGTTTCCTGTGTCTTTCTTTTTACACTGGGAGATTAGGCACACCTCTTCTGCTGACCTGGGGGCGCTGCTGGGTGGTTAAGAACACCGTCCCATTGCTACATAGGCTTCCTGTGTTTTTTGTTAAAAAATGAAGCCTAATCCCGCCTCTTTAATGGTGGGTTGCACCTTTCCTTCACAGAGCTGGATCATTCAGGGTACAGCTCAGACTGAGGCACTGACTGGGTAACCTGCTAGAGTTAGTGCTTCAGCCCTCTGGGGTTTGTGGGGGAGGGTAGGAACCCACCCTGCCACACCATCTGTCTCCCCACTTTCAGCTACCTCTCTCTCCAGTCATGGGGAAGGGGCCTGCCTAGCTGCTCCGTCTGTCTTCTGGCTTTCAGCTCCCTCTCTCTCTGGGCAGGGGGAGGGGGCGATAGCTCAGTCCAAAGGCTCTCCCAGTTGGCTTATGGTCTTATGCGTTTGCTTAGATTTGTGCGATGATCCGGGACACCATCCTGGATTATTATTCAACTCTACGCTTGTAATTCCCGGCACTTGACTGGCAAAGATCCCGTTTCGTGTACTGCTGAGGATTTGGGGGAAGCGCTGTATCTGGACCAGGGTGTCAGAGGGGTACCCTCCTACTCACTGGTCAGATGCACTTTCTGGGTGAAGCAGCATCCCTCCCCGCCTCAGTCTGCTCTGCCTGGGCTTTGCTCACCTTCCGACCAGACCTGTTGAAAGGCACCTGGTAACTTGGTTGGAGGTAGGAGATCTCTTGATTTCTGCATCTCTCTCACTGGGGGTTGTGCCCTGGAGTTGTGTCTGTTCGGCCACCTTGTTCCACTATACTTACAGTTTAAATGATTTTCAAAAACCAGGTTTAAACTGTATTTCTTTGTATGTTGTATTATTTATGGATGAAATGGCATTAATTATATCTTGGAAATTTATACACTAAGTTATAGTCTTTTGCAGAAATTACCCCTTTTATGGCCCCTTCAAAAACACTGAAAGACTAGGGACATATGAGAAAGGTGGCTTTTAGGAGAAGCAAAGTGGCCAACTCTGTTGTAATGTCAACCAAAGTCCTCTGTTCTATGCCTCTATTCACCAATAATCATTTCACATCCACATTAATACTATTCCAAATCCTAAATCAGGAATCATAAGCTTCCATTTGTATTTTTTATCAACTCTAATAATAATAAACTTATAAAGATTCTATCTTATATGAAAATACTTCAATGAATTAAAAATATAAAAATATACTCCAAGATGCGACAATCTACGTTTACCAAGCATACTGCCGGCCACCAGGATATCGAAGAGCGTGTCTGCATAGCGACGATAATCTAATCTTGAGCCTGTAGAGTCCAGAAATTTGGCTACAGCTTCAAGATCATCACCAGCCTCATTAAGCCCCTGGACAAGTGTATCCCTGAAGACTGTAGGTTCGAATTTCTCTTTTTCATCTAAAATAAAACAATTTAAAATAACCATCAAATAAATTTATACTGAGAGCATAACAATCAAAACTTAATTCTATTTTATCTAAGAGAGGGGGAAAAAATCTACAGAGTATTGCCAAAGAATGCAGGAGGATATACAAATATAAACAAACAAAGATGGTGGTGGCGAATAAGGAGGGGTATCTCTTTTTAAAAGAAGCTATTGCAGGCCAGGTGCACTGACTCACGCCTGTAATCCCAGCACTTTGGGAAGGTGAGGCAGGTGGATAACTTGAGGTCAGGAATTCGAGACCAGCCTGGCCCGTCTCTATTAAAAATATAAAAAATTAGCTGGGCATGGTAGCAGGTATCTGTAATCCCAGCTACTTGGGAAGCTAAGGCAGGAGGATCGCTTGAACCCAGGAGGTGGAGGCTGCAGTGAGCACAGATCAAACCACATAATTTATTGCAGAGTACTTAAACATTTAATAAATGTAATGAGCCATATATGTGTATCTACAGCTTCAGGACAGATGTGCTAAACTTTTTGGTCTCATGACCTCTTGACACGTAAAATGTATATCTGGAATCAGGATTCCAAAGGATTCTTTGGAAAAAGGCTCTTTGGAATCCTAATTACAAAGCGTTCCAAAGGGAGTTTTTGTTCATGGAACTTCGATCTAAGGATACTTATTTTAAGAAATTAAAACAAAACATTTTATATATTTATATAACAAAAAAATTAGTGAGAAGGATAGTACTGTTTTATACTCTTGCAAATCTCTTTAATGCCTGGCTCAATGGCAGACAGATCAATTTTCATATCCACTGCATTCAATCTATTGCAAAATCATATATCCTTAAACTCTAGGAAACACTGTAAAATTATGAGAGAATGTGTGAAACACATGAATAATAACTTGGTATTATTACAAAAATGGTTTTGATTTTGTGGGGCTTCAGAGGATTGACAGGGATAGATATTATATAGCTTTTTTTTCCTTAGCAAAGTGGGTAAGACAAATACAGAATGATCACAAAGGCATACATTAAAAGCATAAATGAGCTGTCACAGTGAAATAGACACATGAGCCTGAGAAGTAGTTCAGTGTGGTGACTGGGAGTCTGGGTTTGGAAGGAGTTATGCTCTAGATTCTATCAAGACCTTGTGGAAGGTTGGCTTGGAGCCAGGTCTTGAACAAAGCAAGGATCATATACTGTTGAAAAGAAGTGAAGATGACAAACTGCATGTCAGATTAGGTGGGAATAAATGAGTGGATTAAAGGTAAAGCATCTATAGTTCAACCCAAAGGACATTACTCTTTTCCTCCCACCCACTGAGGAGAATAAGACTGGAAGTGAGGAGAGACAAGCAAAGCATGAACCCAAAACCTCAAAAGAAAAAAAAAATCATATCATAGATAGCTCTAGAGAGTAAGGTGAGAGATATTGCAACGGCAGTGGGGCTGGGAGGGAAGAGAATACTATAAAATATTTCAAAAATAAAGACTTCTTGGAAATAAAAAATATGATAGAAAAAGTAAAAGACAGCTGGGTGCTTTGGCTCACCTGTACACCTGTAATCCCCCAACTCTGGGAGGCTGAGGCGAGCCGATCACGAGGTCAGGAGATCCAGACCATCCTGGCCAACATGGTGAAACCCAGTCTCTACTAAAATACAAAATAATTAGCTGGGTGTGGTGGTGGCGCCTGCAGTCCCAGCTACTAAGGAGGCTGAGGCAGGAGAATCGCTTGAGCCCAGTGGCAGAGGATGCCGTGAACCAAGATTGTGCCACTGCACTACAGCCTAGGCAACAGGGCAAGACTCAGTCTCAAAAAAAAAAAAGAAAGAAAAGAAAACAAAAGGAAAAAGTAAAAAGCTCAATGGAAGCATTAAGAGAAAGCTAAGATTATCGTTTAAAAACTAGGAAAAAAGGTCAAAGACCTAGAAAATAGTAAAAGAAGAGAAAAAAGGCAGATCTGTCAAATATTCAAAAAATACATCTAACAGAAAGGCAGAATGAAGAAACAAAGCAAAGGAAATTTTTTTTAAAAATCTTAATAACCTCATAGAATTGAAAGATGTCAGAGTTCCCAAGCACATGGCTGTCTGGGAACCCAGCACAAAGACTGAAAGTGGATTCACACAAGCACATCCATTACTGTGAGATTTCAGAATACTGGGAACAAAGCAATTATCTGAAGTTTCTGGGGCAAAAAAACCAAAACAAAACCAAAAATAAATAAGCGATATGTAAAAATGTAAAAAGTATCAAGAAACTCAATTGCTTAAGAGAAATACCAGACACCAGAAGATATTTCTTCAAAATTCTTAGAAAAAAGAATTTCCGGCCTAGAATTTAGCCAGAAAAAATTATTTTTTGAGACAGATCTGTCACCCGAGCTGGATGCCAGTGGCGCAATCGTGGCTCTCTGCAACCTCCACCTCCTGGTTCAAGTGATGTTCCTGCTTCAGCTTCCTGAGTGGCTGCGACTGCAGGTACATGCCACCACGTCTGGCTAATTTTTGTATTTTCAGTACAGACAGGATCTTGCCATGTTGCACAGTCTGGTCTCAAACTCTTGGCCTCAAGAGATCCACCTGCTTTGGCCTCCCAAAGTACTGGGATTACAGGCATGAGCCACTGTGCCTGGTCCAGCCAAACTGCTAATCAAGGGAAGAGCAATATGAACATACATATAATGAAACACCGAAGGCCTCAAAAATAGTTAATAACTCAAGAATAAGTCATGAGATCCCAGGCAAGAGGGAAAAAACAAGACAGGCAATAGCACTCTTGTGGATAATGGTAAAAGGATATTTCAAGCTTTTCCTTAAGTGTTTTGTATTAAGAGATTTATACAACAAAGGGAAGGGTTAGGGTTGGCTAATTTTAAGGCAAGGAAAACTAAGCGCCCCCACTCAAGAGAGAAGTACATTATTAAATCAAGAGAGAACAAAATAGTGTTAATTTTTAAAAAACGCAATCATATCATAGTTCAGTTGTGAATAGCATGTACAAAGTCACAGAAATATAAACCCTAAACATTAGTGTAGCTGAAACTATGATACAATGAAAGAATAGAGAAGGTCAGGAAGTATGGGGGTGGGGGAAGCGAGCAGTGAAAGAGCTGAATCATCATTTTCCATAGTAGAAAAGGCATATTTAATATCTCCAACAGAAAAATCAAGAACTAGCCATACTACGTGTATGCATAACTTTGATAAAATTAAAAACTACATTTTAGAACCACACAGCAACTGCCTAGTTTGTATTGCTTTCAGTGGTCTAACAGAAGGGCAGGGTTGTAAGTGGTTAACACTAGTCACATCAGGATGAGAACCAGAGAAGAATGCCATTCCCAGTACCAGTCAGAGTCACGCAGTGTGAGATACCATAAAGACACACATAAATTAGCTGGGACAATATTCATCATGGACAAGAGATAAAAAGTCCTTTTGATGCTGTAATCAAAACATTATGCAGTCAAGAACATGCAAATGGTGACTACAGAAAAAATATAATTAGGGTCTTGTTGTGTAGAGGGGGAGGAAATGGATAGGAATTCTAGAGGAATTCATTAAGTGGAGCTGGAGGAGGGGATAACTGTTTGTACACAAAAAGAACCCAATGACAGGCACAGAAAACTTCACTTTCCAGTAAGGGTCTAGCCAACAGGCAATTATCCTTCCCTATTGGAAAAAAGATATTTTCTTTCCTATAATATGAGAATGGCAGAAGTAAAACTACATGCTGTCTATTAAGTCTTGTGACCAGTTTCCAAAATCAAATAAGGTCATCCCTACATCCCCACATGATTGGATGTTAATTCAGGTGGTAGAACAGATTTTGATGATTTGAAAATTACAAATGGAGGCACTGGGAAATATAAGCAGGTAAATAAGGAAAAACCCAGACTATGTCAAGAATCCATGCAGAGGACTTTGTTTTGAATTTAAGACACAACTTAAAAACTTGTTTTTTAAAAGTATCTTCATTCCTCCATTCCAAAAGAATTACTAACAAAGAGAAAAAAGGAAGATAGCATATTACAGCCAAAGATATTTCAACAGTGAGCAATAGGGTAGTAGTCAAAATGATTACTTACAGGTTGGGAATCTTAAAAAGTCATGATATACCTGATAGGACTAATAACTGTTTTGCAGGCTGAAAAAAGCTCCCAGCTACTAAAACAAAGCACCCATCAAGAAGACTAGAAAATTCCCACATAAGAAAACGGCAAGGACACGAATGGAAATTTGAGAAACAAGACAACATTTGACCCAATGAGTCTTTTTCATCTGAAACTACAGTAATGTAGTTTGTATTTTATTAGAGGACAGTCTAGCAGAAACACTAACAAAATTTGAATGAAAATATGCCATTGCCTTCTTGGGTTTCCATTTGGCAGTTCAAGTCTCCCTTGAAGTGAGAAGGATATAATTAAGGTCTCCAATTTAAGCCGTGCTGGTGAATCACAATTGTGACACTCAAGAGTTAGTCATTAATAGCCCTTGTAATAGCCCTTGTACTGACACAGAGAAGAAACGAGCCTCATTCTGACACTCAAATCTGCCTCCTATACTTTATCTAACTTGCTTACTGTGGGATCCACACTGACTGATTAAAAACACATTAGTGAAGTGATATAATAACAGAACCCACATCCCTTTCTGACATTGAGGTATAGTATTGAATTTTAAAAATCACATATTTTCTTTCTTTTCCTATAAAATCAAATGAAATTTCTAATTATATATATATACATAAACACATATCTTTTCAGATTTAAAGGTTTACTCATTTAGTTATTAACACCACTTACTATAAAGCTAAAAGTAATTTTAAACCAATATTACATGGTTGGGCATGGTGGCTCCATGTCTGTAATCCCAGCACTTTGGGAGGCCAAGGTGGATAGATCACTTGCGGCCAAGAGTTCCGAGACCAGCCTGAGCAACATGGTGAAACCTCCTGTCTACTAAAAAAATAGAAAAATTAGCTAAGTGTAGCAATGCACGTCTGTAATCCCAGCTATTTGGGAGGCTGAGGCACGAGAATCACTTGAATCTGGGAGACAGAGACTGCAGTGAGCTAAGATTGCACCACTGAACTCCAGCCTAGACGACAGAGCGAGAATCTAACTCCAACAACAGTAGCAAAATCATTATTACAGAGCTAAAAGTCTCAGGGAGAAACCTGAGCACATGGTCATGCTGAATGCCTGCAGTTTGGCCTTTTTTCCCCCTCTGTCTTGTTTTCACTAATTATAATCCAATTTTTCTAAAAACGTACAGAAAGACCAGTTCGTTTATTAAATGTTTCATTTAGCAAAGCATAACCCAATTGTTTGAGAAATGTTCATTCTTTCAGATTTCCACAAGCCACAGTAGAAAACATAATTACTTTGGAGAATGTATCATAAGCAAGATGTATTTCATAAAGGAAAAGAGAATCTGATTAGAGTTCTATTATAGAATGTGTCCTACCACGATGTTTGTATTTTAATGCTAAGTATTAAGAAATAGATTGTTATATTAACTTGGCATGCAGGAGCACTGGCTTTGCTAAGAAATGTTTCAAAGTAAGGAAGTATCTTCAGAGAACAGCCTATCACAAGGACCTTGAAATATCCTTAGTAGTAATTTTTCCCAGCTCTACAAAATTGTTAACCACTTATTTGAAGTCAGCCCTTCATAATAGCAAAGAAAAGTTAAGGATGAGAAATTCTCAGGAGGCATTTCACTACTAAGAGGAACAGAAAATGAGGTTGACTCAATTTCTTATCCCCCCATCAGCACTTTGGCACAAAATGACCCAAGTGTTGCTTAAATCCCCAAGAAATATGAGTTATATAAATCCAGATTAACTGGCAAATAATATGTATTTCTCAGTGGCTCTCCCTGAGTACTCCAACAGCACAATCTTGACCACCAAGTGATTCAGGGACAAACCCTGTTCTGAATGAGAGAAAACTTTCTGGTTCTAAACTGTAGACAAACTGTAAGGGCCAGTTTACTCGCTGACTCACATCTGCTATTGTGCAACACATTCTGGGGCCCTCTCTTGAGCTCAGTTCCCATGAATTCACGTCACACTAATAAAGCCACTTGAGCTGGAGATCCAGCTCTGAGATTAACACGTTCCCCCAGTGGCAGGCAATAGCAAACATTTCTGTGCCTCCTAGTTGGGCATATATTAGCTATTGTCATATTAGTAGTCTCCACGATACCTTCACTGTAACTATATTGTTCATGACTGATAAATCCTTTTAAAATCTTCCACGTCCTGTCTTCCAAGGCTGCTTTAAACAGTAAGACTATGAACGCATTTTAGTGAGCACTTTGGGTTTGATATCTGCTTCCAGATTCCAAGCAGGAATGTGTTGGGGCACAATTTGTAAGACTAAGATGAGGACTAAATGAGAAGTGGCTCAGGCTATACTTGTATTTATTCTTCTTATGGAGATAGGCCAGAAACGAAAAACAAAATAGGAAAACGGGAGCGCAAGACAGAAAAACTGTACAAAGTGACTATTTTGTGGTTACTTAAATTTTGTTTTAATCTTCACATTTTACTGTGAACATGAAGCTTACCAGCAGACAGCAGAGAATTAAATTCAATCTTACTGCTTCCTAGTCAATCTTACAAACTCTTCTGACCCAAATGATCTATTATATGGCAATTTCCTTTCTGTCTACATGACTAGACTTGTTACTTAAATGGACTTAGCACTGCAAGAGAACACAGGCTGCTTAATACTGACTGCCAAAGGAATCTAAAGTCAGTTCTCAATGAAATAATTTAGCCCTCCAAGATCAGTACATGGGATTCTGCTCCAACATCTTTTATCTTTATAAATGCTTCCTTAAATCTTTTTCAGTAATTCCCTTCAACTTTGTTTAACTTCATCATGTATATCATGTTTCCTGTTTGAAAAAGTTTCCCTAGTGAGTTTCAGTTCAGCTATTCTTATATTCAAGAAGACCTCTATATAATTATGCAAAACTGACTAAATATAAAATCGTGTTTAAAATATTCTTGGCTGGGTGCGGTGGCTCATGCCTGTAATCTCAACACTCCGGGAGGCTGAGGCATGAACGTCGCTTGAGCCCAGCTTCAACAACATAGCAAGACACTGTCTCCACAAAAAAAATTTTTTTAATTGGCTAGGCATGGTGGCTCACGCCGGTAATCCCAGCACTGTGGGAGGCGGAGGTGGGCGGATCACCTGAGGTCGGGAGTTTGAGACCAGCCTGACCAACACAGAGAAACCCTAACTCTACTAAAAATACAAAATTAGCTGGGTGTGGTGGCACATTCCTATAATCCCTGCTACTCGGGAGGCTGAGGTAGGAGAATCACTTGAACCTGGAAGGTGGAGGTTGCAGTGAGCAAAGACAGTGCCATTGCACTCCAGCCTGGGCAACAAGGCAAAATTCTGTCTCAATAAATAAATAAATAAATAATAAATAATTTGCTGGGCATGGTGACTACTTGGGTGGCTGAAGTGGGAGAAGTGCTTGAGCCTAGGAGGTTTAGGTTGCAGTAGCTGTGACTGCACTTCTGCATTCTAGCCTGGGTGTCAGGGCAAGACCCTATCTAAAAAATAAATAAGCCAATAACTAATTTAAAATAAATAAATAAATAAAATAGTCTTTACACAGGCCAGGTAGTGGCTCACATGTGCAATCTCAGCACCTTGGGAGGCTGCGGCAGGAGGACTGCTTTTGACCAGGAGTTTGAGACCCTGTCTCTACAGAAAAATTTTTACAACGTTAAGCCAGGTGTGGTGGTGTGCACCTACCGTCCTAGCTACTTGGGAGGCTGAGATGAAAGGACCCCCTGAGCCCAGGTGTTTGAGGCTGCAGTGAGCTATCATCACACCACTGCCCTCCAACCTGGGTGACAAAGCGAGTCCCTGTCTTTAAAAAAATAAAATATTTGTTAAACAAAATATATGCTAAGATGAATATTATACAAAAAAAGTCACTCACACAAATAGAAATTTTATCAGTCATCAAAATGGGTCTATAAACTACTCTTCTCACAATTAAAGACACTTGAAAATATGGTTTTTAAGGGGAATTTACAGCAGTAGATTTATTTTAACTTCCTCGTTTCTGAAAAATTAAAAAACTCTTCAACATCTCACTTCCTAATTTACTTTTCTTTTCATTTTATCATCTTTGCCATCAATGTTTTCATAAAACAACAAAGAAGGCAAAAACCAAATACAGATGCTAATGCCAAAACCAGTAAAATTTATCAATTGCCTTCATAACCTCACATGAAAGTAAGACAGCCTGAACAAAGATAATTATCCATTCTGCAGATGAGAACAAGTAGCTCAGGCAAATTAAACAACTTGTCCAACATCAAACACCTAAGGAATTGGCAGTTCTATGGTTTGACGAAAGCACTTCAGATTCTACATGCAGAGCTCAAACGAGCAGAATTAGCGAGGTGGGGGAAAACAGGTATCATTCAGATTCTTCTCCTCCAATCTTATATTTTGATTGCAACTTTAAACACACACATACACAACCTACCCCTTTTCCGAGTTTTGAACCGCTGGCCTGTTAGCACTGGCTTCTGATGCTTATTCATAAAATTTCTGAAAACAAAGAAAATAAATATTATGTATTTCAAATCAGCAATTCATATGAAAAATATACAGCTAATATGTTGGTTGAACATATGTTCAAGCTCACTCGTTACTATATAAACCTTTTTTCTTTTTTTTTTTTTTGAGACAGAGTCTCAATGTCAACTAGACTACAGTGCAGTGGCATGATCTCAGGTCACTGCAACCTCTGTCTCTTGGGTTCATGCAATTCTCCTGCCTCAGCCTCCTGAGTAGCTGGGACTACAGGTGTGCACCACCAAGCCCTGCTAATTTTTGTATTTTTATTAGAGATGGGGTTTCACCACGTTGGCCAGACTGGTCTTGAACTCTTGACCTTGTGATACACCTGCCTCAGCCTCTCAAAGTGCTGGGATTACAGGGGTGAGCCACTGCACCTGGCCTAAATATACATTTTAAAATGACATCTAATTTTAACTTGGACTAGCAAAAATTTTAAAGTTTACCAATACTCAGTGTTGGCAAAGGACACAGGAAAAACAACCACAGACACCAATTTTGACGTAAAGGTTAAATTCCATGCTATACTTTGAGGAAGAATTTGGTGAGTATCTATATTTACATGGGCATAACCTTGGTCCACTAATACCTTACTGGGAATTTATCCATAGTTATATTCAGACAAGAATGCAAATATACTTGTATATGTAAAAGGATTTCGTTGTAGCATTGTTGGATACATAAAAAATGGAACATGAAATGCCCTCAAATTAAGTGATAATTTAGCTACCAAGTGGAACACCATGAAGCTTTATGAAAGAATGAATTAGATTTAACTGTACCACATTTCTGATCCATGTATGGTCTATTTTCTGACTATGTATGTACATTCAATACGCATTTCGTCCTATCATTCATTGAGTTCCAGTCACATCGATCTCTTTGCTGTTCTTCCAATAGGCCAGATTAAGTTCTGCCTTCTGAGGTTCTGTACCTGCCTCTCTTTGAGGGAAGATCTTCCCCAGCTGTCCATATGGCTATCTTCTTGCATTCATTCAAGTGTCTCCCTGCAAAGGGAGTTCTCTGACCATCTCCCCCAAAGTGGCCCCTTGTCACTTGCTCTCCTTACCTGGCTTTATTTTTCTTTGGCAGCATCTGCCATTTTATTATTGTCTCTTTGTTTGCAGTCTAGGCCCCCCGTGAGTGTAATCTCCACTAGGATAGGAACCTTGTAGGTTTTTTATTCCATAGTGTTCCTTTAGCTCCTCCAGTCTGCATCTTTTACACTGAGCAAAGTATAAACATATAATAAATAATTTTCAGATAAGTTGCTGAACTGATCTAGAGAGATGCTCAAGGCATATGATAGTGAAAAAAAGCAAGCTGAATAAAAGAATGTAAAGTACTTGGTTAAAAGGAGGGTGTACAGAATAAGTGGTTTTTAATGCAACAACAATTTAAGAAGGATACAAGAAATGGATAATAGATTTTTTATTTTTTAGTTTATCTTAATCGACAGGGATTTGGGTACTTCATATTATTTTAGTGGATTTAACACACAATTTTAAAAAATGCAGTATGTTATCTTTGAAAACATGTAAAGCCTGTTCCACAAGACTTCTTAAAAACTGAGACTACGCTTGCTGACATAAATATAAACTGAAAATATGTCTAGATTGCTTAAATTATCAAGGCCAAACATTCAATATAACATGCATTATTCAAGCAAATTATTTAATTACCTTCCAAAGCTTTTAGACATTCATCTGAAAATGTCTAGATTTTCTTAATTATTTACTCCATCAAACAATAAAAAATTTACAGTATTCAAGTAATATAATTACTCCTGAAAGTTTTTAAAAAAAATCCTTAAGAACATAAAAAAATTATTTCTGTACCAAATCTTGTCACTGCATAAAAGAGAAACTTGCAGCTTCACATAAAAAAAAAAATCTGTTTATTATTGAAAACTTTAAGTCAATCATTATTTTAGAAGGGAAATTAATTAAAAGTCACATAAAAACACAAAAAGTAAATTCTTACATGGTTTGAGAAAGAATTTTTATCAACCCTGTAAAGTAAAATGAACTCAATACATGGAGATAAAAAGGTCATTAAGCCAGAATCCTTGCCCTTGAGGAACTCACTGGCAGGGATAAAATTCAAACATTTGCAACACAATGTAATAGTTCAAACAACAGAAACGGACACCAGCCAGGCTGGCGCCTGTAATCCCAGCACTTTGGGAGGTGGAGGTGGGCAGATAACTTGAGGTCAGGATTTGGAGGCCAGCCTGGACAACATAGTGAAACCGAGCTCTACTAAAAGTACAAAAAATTAGCCAGGCATGGTGGCGCATGCCTGTAATTCCAGCTACTGGGGAGGCTGAGGCAGGAGAATCGCTTGAACCCAGGAGGTGGAGGTTGCACTGAGTTGAGATCTCACCATTCGCTCCAGCCTGGGCAACAAGAGCGAAACTCCATCTCAAAAAAAAGAAAAGAAACACAGACCAAAACGAGAATAAAGTAATTGATTGCTTATGTGTATGGGCCAACAGCAACACACTGAAATCATTACAAATGCTATAAACGTAATCAATGAATTCCCATTTCATTTGATGGATGTTGAAAATAGAGCTTCTAATGTATCATTTATATTCACTGCAAAAGTTTCATTCAGAAACTTTCCTGCTGGCATTATAAACAGATTTACTCAGGATCAGCAAATACTTCATTGTTGCAAAGGTGATGATGATATACATGTATCATTGTCTCCGTACCTCTCAAATACAAATATTATACAAAATTTGTGTTAGCAAAGAAAAATATGTGTCAAGAATTTGGGCCTTGTACAAGATGCGAAAAGATGTAGCTCAACTAGACAGAATGTCTCCAACTGACTTCTCTATGAACGATGTTTTTCTTCTTTTGTCCTTCCTTTTTCTCTTCCTCCCTTCCTCCTTCCCTACCTCCCTCTGTCCCTTCCTTTTCTCTCTCTACTTCCTTAGAGATGAGGGTCTTACTGTGTTGACCAGGGTAACTTCAAACTCCTGGACTCAAGCAATTCTCCCATCTCAGCCTCTTGAGGAGCGGGAATTACAGGTACACACCACTGTGCCAGGCTAAAGATGTTTTTAATTCGTAATTTCAAAAATTCTAAAGTGTGAGTCCTTCCTAAAAGTTTTGTTTTGGGGTTTAGAATACAAACTCATGGAATTCCCTAATTAACTCTTTGCACCTTGTTTCTCTCTTTTTTTTTTCTGTTAATGGAGAAGTACCACCAAACGTAGCATATGAAAAAATTACTGTATTTTCAAAATCTTTAGCTTTCATAGTACTTCCCTTCTAAGCATAAAAGTTTGTTTCTTTATAACCCAGTTATGTGGGCTTACTTTTCATACCCTCAGTATATTCCATGTAGAGAAACACATAATAACACGTAAACATAAAAATGAATGCAAGGACTTTGATACAATGCCCAAAACTAAAACAAACAAAAACTCACCCACTGGTGGTGACAGACTAAATGAAGATATTCTGCTCTCCAAGAGTGTCTATGCTTTAGCTGTTACTATTTGGAGCAGAGGCCCCGCTTCCCTCTAAATTTAGCTCTTCATGCTACACTATAATCTGCTCCAGTGAGGGTCAGCCTTTATAAGGTACTCACTGAGCACTTATAAAAGCCCTGACCCAAGAGAAGCAAGGACACTGAATAAGAAACTGCTAGTAGCGTCAACCTAGGAAAATCACAAAGAGTAACAAAAGCCTATTAGGCCAATGTCAAAGGCTGTTAGTATACTGCCCTACAATGTACAGTTTCAAATCTAATAACTAAAAGTACACATGTTTAGAAAAATAAAAGTCTAACAGTATCCTCAGAAACAAATCCCTCTGGGGTACAACCTATGCATCATGACAATTTGGCTTCTGTTTTAAAAACCATAAGCCGGCTTCGCCGCCCCGCGTCTAGCTCGCCCAGCGTCCGCCGCACCTCAGCCAAGGCTTCAACAGACCACACCAAAATGCCATCTCAAATGGAACATGCCATGGAAACCATGATGTTTACATTTCACAAATTTGCTGGGGATAAAGGCTACTTAACAAAGGAGGACCTGAGAGTACTCATGGAAAAGGAGTTCC
>CAUYQU010099616.1:0-45247 GCA_963574635.1 Cheracebus regulus
TCATACATCACTTAACAGCACCGCCGTTGCTGTCTATTGTACACGCTCCCGCTTCAACCTCCTCCTCATCCTCCCTCGCCCTCCTCCTCCTCCCCCTCCTCCTCCTTCCTCCTCCTCCTCCTCCTCTTCCTCCTCTTCCTCCCTCAGCACCCCTAGCTGACTGGATTTTAAGGGGCAATCTTCATGCCTATGGGTGCTGGGCAACTGTTTAGAACTAGTTACTCCAAGGGCCATCAGTTCTGCCTGAATTCCAAACAGTCCCCTGTGTACAGCGGAGAACACAGCCTGGGTTCCCCTCATGTCCTTCCAGATTTGGGTGCAGGATTTTCATGACCTCAGATCATTTACCAGCAGAGCAAGGAGTGGAAGAAACAGACAGAAAGCTCTAGGTTTGAACCCCGCTTTGTGTGATATTAAGCATATTACTTAACTCCTCCAAGCCTTGGTTATCTCATCGGTAGATTAATACCTGCCCTGCAGGGGTGTTTCAAAGATTACGAATAACCGTAGGAAGTTTCCAGTCCAATCAAGATGCTCAATACTGGCTAATTATCAATAACCACCATTCTTATCACCATAGTGAAAACACTCAAGAATCACATTCAACTCTATGACAGCTGAGTCACACTTAAGTACAGGCACTGTGTGGTCTGCGTGTGTGTCTGCTCAAGATTTGCATTCTGCTGTGGGTCTGTCCATGGGCCTCTCAATGGCCTTGGAGCCTAAGGCCCCTGAGACAGGAGGGAGTAGGCGTAGAGCAAGGTCTTGGACAGTGCAACCCAGGAAGGTATGTTTCCCTCAGAGATGGGGCGCCTGTTCTTTTTCTGGGAGACTTGGCTTACTATCACAATTCAGTGGGTTAGCAAACGTCCAAATGATGCCAGGGCCCCAGGTCTACCCCTAGCATGCCTCCCTCTTCCAAAGCCATGGAGCCCACATTCCTTACTGGCTAGTTGATTCATGAAAAAAAAAATCACCAGTCACAAAGGGTAAGTTACCATAATCCACTGGCACTACTATAAGAACACTAAACGTTTCTTCATCAGTTCATGTTGGATATGATGGGGTAGGAATTTCAACTTTCTTTGTAAGAAGGATGGCATAATGAACGTTCAATATCAAGTCATATACAGACATTCCCCTCCCGCAATTCCAGGCTTTGGTAATTATTAGTAGAGCCATCTGCTCAGCTTAATGAAATGTGCAATCTCCTGTACATATAATTAGTGAAATCATTTTAATTAATTAAACAAATTAATTAATTGCAAGGATACTGCAACCATTTCCCAGGAACTACATCCAACTCATTTATTCTGCATGTGTCTACTGGGCTCCCACTGAGGGCAGAGACCCAAGCCAGTGCTCTGAGGAGGTAAAGAGGCTCATAGTCATGAGTAGAAATGGAAGGCCAACATGCACAGCTGCTGATGACTGTCCCTTCCTCTTAGGTCAATCAGTTTATCCTAGTTTTCTCACGATTGTCTTGATTTTAAAGTTGAAAGACCATGTCCCAGGAACTCCCTCAGCCCCAGGCAAACTAGGGTGGCTGGTCACCCTACTTTGGCTTGACCTGGGTCAAAGGTCATCACTGGACAATCTCCACTGTAAAGGAGATGCAGGATATCCAAATACTGGGTATCCTGCAACCCCAGCTCCTACTCATGGCAGACATTGCTAGTGTATCCAAGAGTTTTGCATCCTTCTCACCTCTGTTCCAGGCAGCCATTATTAATCACCCTGAATAGGAGGCCTGGGAAATTAAATCTATTTTCTATCTATGCCTGAGAATCACGGAAGCTCTAGGCTAGAAAAGATTGTCAAAGTCTAGTCTAATCATCCATCCAGTGCTTAAATCCCTTCTAGTGTCCTCCACAAGTGGCTAGCCAGCTCTTCTGGCATACTGCTAACGATGGAGAACTCACTATCTCATAAAGTAGTTCTTCCTGTCTTCAACAGTGTTGGCTGTAAAACCCTTTCCTTGAATTTTGAAATCACATGGTGTTCCCGAGAGTGATGAAGCACAGTTACTAAACTGCTCCCAAGTCTTCTCTTTTCTAGGCCTAATTTCTCCAACTGTTACTCACATGACTTGGTTTAAAGTTGGCATGCTATCCCAATATAATGACCCATCCAAGGCCTCCCTGGGGCCTGGTACTCAGACATGGCTCCCACACCAATCACCTCCTGGTGAAACCCACAAGATGGTAAAAAATCCACAAGATGTTAAGAGAAACCCACAAGATGTAAGAAAACATAATATAAATTACAGACTGCCAATTTCCCAGTTACAAACAACTCACTCTAAAGGTTTGCTTAAAAGCAATTTCTTTAAAATGCTGACAGCATGTAGCCACAAGAAACCATATTTAAAATGATGGTTAGACTCCCAGGTCAGCCCACAAAAGCCTTCTGAACTGATAATGTACCTGCCACATAAAACTAACAGTGCTGTTTTAACTCTATGTAGCCACCATTTGTAAGATGGTTTCCAGGGTGACATGCATTCTGCGATCCATTTCAGAGAACTACACAAAAGGTATACCGGGTGTTGCATGGCTCTGTGAGGTTGTAGGGGGTGCCTGCTGACCTCGGAGGAGCAGTGACTCCAGACCCTGGTCCTCTCAACCCCCTTCAGGCCCACAGGTCCTTTGAAGTGTGTTATCCTAAGGACAGAGCCTATGTGCACAAGCCTGAGTGAGCTGTGAGGCTGCAGCCAGGAGAAATTCTGGAAGGAGGCAAGTGATAATGGCTATGGGGTTTGGTTGTGTGTGTTTGCGGTGGTGCTGTTTTTCAGTAATCTACTACAGACATGAGGACGGGGGTATTTCTCAAAGTCAGAAATGTGAACTCGAAAAGTAATGATTTGTCTTGTTCTTCTCTGAGCTCTTAAGCAGGATCTTTATAAGCTGGCACCTACAGTGCTAAGAGAGTAGGGGGAGGAAGATGGGCTGACGCATGCATAACTGACCGCATGGGGATGCCAGCAGAGCTGCAGAGCCTCAGTTCTTCCCTGTGGCGCTCCATCCATATCCTTCCTTATTCTTGCCCCAACTGTCCTGTGGCCCCAGGCCGACAGAGCAGGCAGGAAGGCACTGAATGAAATTTGAGGTCAAGCATCGGAAGCAGGAGGAGCTGTGTTCACCTGGAGAAAGGCAGGTGCTCCCAAGGACCAAGCTGCCTGGAGTCTCAAGGCCCAACTGGAGACTGCTCCACCCCCCACTACTGTTCCAAACTTGTTAACTAGTGCTGTTAAACTCCGCAAGCCTCAGCTTCCTCATCTCTAAACTGAGCAGAATGTCCTCTTCGCAGGTCGGGTGCCAGTAATAACTGAAAGGCAGTCATAGTAACAGCTGAACTTTCTGAGCTCTGCCCAGCACTGCTCTCTGCATATTGCTCCCATTAACTCACTTCAGCTGTACAAAAATCCCATTATTTTGTAAATGAGGAAACTGAGGCCCAGAGAAGATGAGTTATTTACCCAAAACAGTGCCGTTAGTAAGCAGCAGGGCCGGGAGGACAGGTAAAAAGCTGTCCTGGAAACTGTCATATGGTATACAAATGGCGGTCACCATTATTGTTAATGACTAACATAGGAAAATGCTGGAGTGCTCCAGTCCAGGCCATCTTTTCTACCACAAGGCATCTGGACGGTTCCTGCCCAGTGCTACTAAGGCTCTGATGGGATGTCTCCTCCAGCCCCAACTGCAGATCAAGCCAGGCAGCCACCTTGACAGGACATGCTGCTTGCTAAATGTCACAGCCCCCCACCAGATGCTTGTTCAAAGGCTGCCACTTCACCTGACCACCTTGATGAAAACTGCAAAGTGCCCCCCACCCACCTTCTTTGTCTCATTTTTTCCCACAGCATCTATCACCTTCTAACCTTCTACAGATATGGTCATTTATTTGTGACCATGTGTCCAGCCCAACTAGATTATAGGTTCCATGAGGGCAGGGAATCTTCTCTGTTTTGTTCAATGCTGTATCTTCAGCACCCAGGACAGTGCTGGACACATGGTAGGCACTCCATAAGTATTTCCTGAATGAATGAGCAAGTGAACCTATATTGTCATGGAGAAAATGTCCATAATATATTGTTAGGCAAAAGAAGGCAGGTCTGTCTTTAAATTCCATATATCATTATCTCATCCATGTAAATGCATTACTGTGTGTCTGAGCATGTATGAGTGGACAGAAAAAAAGTCTAGAAAGCTACACCTGAAAATGTTCCTTGTGGTTCTTTCTAAAAGGCAGGAGGAAAGATAATTTTAACTTCTTTCTGAATGTTTTACAAGGACCATGTATTATTTCTGTAAGTTTGTAAAGTGATTACATTTGAAAGCAAACACATTTGTGCATGTACACACACATACACACACACACACACACACACACACGCATGCACAAGAAGTATACATTAGTTACAGACAACCCGAGCAGGAGGTGAGGCCCAGTGCCAGCTTACCCGCCTTCCCGACAGCAGGCTGATGCAGTTTCTTCACTCACAGACCAGCAATGCTGAGAGAAATAACAGAATGAGGTTTACAGGGGCCTAGGACTCAGCAGCAACCTCCTTCAGAACTCCCCAAAAAAAGGAAAACTCTAAAAATCAAAAGCTATTTCACTGCCTCTCCAGAGCAGTCTCAGAATTATTTAATCCTCTGTGATGGTTTTTAAATTATATTAGAATGTTCCAGAAAATGTAAAGCTAAACTAATCCATAAGGTGCAGTCTTTTGCAACTGAAAATCCACTTTGAATAAAAAGCCTCATTCTCCCATGCCAGTATTAAACAGCGAGTCAGGATAACTGAATTCCACCCAAGATCCTGGGCCTGACTTGGGGTGCTGTCTTGATTTCCGCCCTCCTCCTCCATGCTGACAGCATATTCTGTATACAGGTGCCTATAGGAAACCAACCCAGTGACTTACATGTCCTGTCACCCATAAATCACCGAGGTGCCATTAATCAACAATATGCATCCAGTGAGGGCCAACTCTGGGCCCAACCATGGCCAAATGTTATGAAGTGGAAGAAAAGCAAACATAAGATAAAGTCAGCCTTCAAAGAAGGACTAACTCTCAAGAAACAAGGAAGAAAACAATTGCACTCCCCTAACGGCACAGCACTTACTATATGTGTAATGAGAGTTCTAAGTAAAATGAGGTAAGTGTGGGCAAGAAGGCTGCGAGGAAGAGGGCGGGCTCATGCTCAGGCTGAGCTAGCAGCAGGCCAGGGTGCGGAGGCTGGGGGCAGGAGGTGGACCTCAGTGCCTGTCACCTCAGGACCGTGAGCAGAGCCACCCCTGCCACTGCTGATTCCCCTGCTTCTGCCTTCCAGGCAGGGGGTGCTGCTTTGCCCAATTAGTCAGTTGCCCACTTACTGAGCACCACATGTGTACAGTCTCCTGCACAGAGGACCGACTCCGCCTGAAGGCAGATGAATTCTAACTCTCTGTGACAGAAGCCTTCACATCTCAGCTGATGTCAGGAGCTAACGACAGTTATAGGGGAAGAGAAGCACATGCATCTGTGTCCAGTTCCAAGAACTCTGGTCAATCCACAGCCATTCAGAGCACTGGATGCAAGCAAAGCTCAGACAGAAGCAGTGGAGAAGGCAGAAAGAGGAGGAAAGAGGCCAAGTCAAGGACATAGCCAAGGGAAAAGGAATTTCAAAAGATGGCTTTGCAGCGGGTAGGGAAGAGAGCAAGCAGCATCTAAAGAGACCAACCATCCTAGAACTCAGGACTTTCAATACTTAAACCAGGACGAATTTGTCAACTGAGCCATGCCATCTTCAGGGATGCCAAGAAGTTGTCTGATAACCGGGGGCTCTTTCTCCCCTCCTTTGTGGAATCGTCGCTGCTCATTAGCACCCCTGGGGCCAATGGAAAGGAAGAAGTGGTCAACCCAGGGAGGTGACTACTATGTCCTTCCTTCTGTACTCCTGGCTTATATCCTCTCATCTCAACCATGCAGGTTTCCAAAGAGGCTCAGGTAGAATAAAATTCTTTGTTGTTGTTCTTAAAATAAAACCTAGAATCACTGCCACTATCCTTTAGTCCATTGTTTCACAGACATGAGCTCATCAGCTGCCGGGTTGGGAGAGGACCCCATGTATCCCTCTTGGAGAAAGAAGCACCCTATCCATTACAAATGTGGAAATCAGAAGAAGCTGGAAGGGTTGGCACACTCAGCTCTTGAACCCATCCCCATTCATTCTCTATCTATTCCCTCTTAGAGTTTCAGTTTCCACCCACCTCTCCCAAAGGCAGGTTCTAAGAGACTACTCCACCCACATAATCTGTTCTTTCAACAAGGATTTACTGAGCATTTACTATGTGGCAGACAAAGTTTGCTAGGCAAGATTCAGAACACAAAGAACAGTAAGATACAGTCTATGCCTTCAAAGAATTTATGGTTCCATTGATAGGAAGAGGGAGTAGAGGTGTGGGCAGGCATGGTGCAGAGAAGGTGAGAATCATTCAATTATTCAACACATATTTACTTTTCCCTTAATATGTGCCAAGAACCGTACTGTAAGAATGTGGATAAGTAATGAAACAACTGCAAAGGCATGTGTAAATGCTGGTCATGTGGGAGACCTCAGGACCCACCCAGCCACCAAGCCAAATACCAGCTGATCACCACTTCTCCTTGGCATGGCAGTATGTGCTGTTGAGGACTAAAAACAAAGAAAAGTGGTAAGACCACGCCCTGACCCCAAATAGTTAACCAAATGATCAAGGAGATAAAGCCCTCACAAACAAACCAATTCGTGGACCACCAGGTATGGTGAAGAGCTAACTGGGGGACACAGAGCTTCAGCATAAAGAGCAACAGAGCTGGACAAAGTCTGCAGAGCTTCCCAGAGGGAGCGCAGGTAAAACCTGAGAAGTAAGACCGAACGGGGAGCATTTTCCAGGCAGGAAGAACATCACAGGTATCTGTGATTTTTCTCAAAAATGAAAGGTGAATGTATAGTTATTGCTGAAAGTATTTCTAAATGGCACACCTATCCACACATCTTCAGCTTGAGTAAATAGGAACCTTGCCAATAGTAACCTTCAGAAATGTGAGTGACATTGGAATAGAATGATGGGCATAAAATCTAACTTTAGCTGTGTGCACTATGAAGGTGGGGAATTTTGCCAATAGTAACCTTCACAAATGTGAGTGACATTAGAATAGAATGACGGGCATAAAATCTAACTTTAGCTGTGTGCACTATGAAGGTGGGGAATTGAAACATGCTTAACTCTGTAATGCAAGTCAATACACACGTCTATAAACACACACACGTGCATGCTCGTGCACACACATACACCCATACACACACATACTTCCCTGGCTCCTCTTTACATGTCTACCCTCAAGCTAAACAAATTTCTTCCTTCTGTTAGAAGAACACTCCATAAATCAGAGAAAGAGAAACTGAATTACCAGGAACAATCCACAGATTAATAACTGGGAATCGACCACACTGGTTTTTACTATAATGATATTCAGTAAGTATGAGCAGAAAGGCCACCTTTGGTCTAACGGTACACTGGTCACTCAATAACAAGTTAACAACCATTGACTTACTGTTTAATGAAGAACACTGCGATAGTGTTAAAGGAATGGAAGGGAGGGGGCAGTGGGAAAGATTAATTAGAAGGAAGGCAGGATACAGTGAAAAGAAATGGAAGCCTCGAAAGATACTGAGTCTGGTCCCAGCTCCACCACTGCAAAGTCCCGGGTAAGTTGATCTCACCTTGACTTCCTCATCCATGAACATGTCCTACCTATCTCTCAGGGTCATTTATAGTTCAAATGAGATAGTGTAACCCCTTGTGCTTGGAAAAGCAGAAGGCTCTGTATCATGCACTGTGAGGGTTTGGAGGTACTTACTTCCCCAGCTTCACAAACTGCCCTGTCTACGTTCCCAAGAGTCTTCTGAATCTCTCCATTTGTCCCCTCCCCTCAGACAGTAACTGGTCCAGGGGAGCACAGGTGCCAAGGGAACCCAGTCAGGGGCAACCAGACTCAATTCCAGACCTTTGGTTGGCCCGTCAAGGAAGTTGTCTTCTTTTTTCCACTGGAAAAACTGGGTTTGGGGCATCTCAGCTGAGCCCTGGGTAAAGCCTCACCTGATGCCGGAACCTACCCCTAGGTTGCTCAAATGCATAGGCCAATACATTTTCTTCTTTTACTTAAACCAGTTTGGGTTGGTTTTCAGGTAATCCACTAACTAACAGGGAATGAATGAAAATATGGTTAAAGTCATGCTATAAACCCTTCCAACTCCTCACTAAACCTGTGGCTCCGTAAGCTACCCAATGAACCAGCTCCTACCTGGTGTCCTGAGGGGGGTGAAGATGTTAAAAAGATGACTCAAGAAGCAAAAAGAAGAAAGACAATCATAAGCAATAAAACCAAAGTGATTACTGGGTCTGCCTTTATTTGCTTCCTGTCTTCTAAGACCAAGGAGGGTTACAGGGATGGAAGGGGGTAAAACCTTTCAATCATAAGCCAAAGAATTAGAGTGTCTATCTCAACTCTACTTCTGACCGTTCTCTCCAGATGTTTACCTATTCCCTTTCATGGTGATGGCCAAAGAGCCCAGAGGAACAATACTAATATCACACTGATTTATTTTATACCTTAAAAAATTACTCAGGGCCTGCAGTACTGAGCTCATGTTCAAATTAAGTTTGCTGAAAATCTAATTTGGGATGAGTAATTTAATTTGGCTACTACAATTAAAAGTGGTGCAGTATTTGTGTTTTAGAGGAAAATCATATTAGATTCATCTAATCTTATTAGTGGACTATCATATTTAGATCACATTCTATCTGGAACAGATACTAGATTGATTTCTTTCATAAATCACTTGGGAGACCAAAGGGACTAGACTTCTCCCTGGTCCTTGCCCACCCACCCGACACAGGTCAGCCCACCCACGAATGCAAAAGAGGCCTCACTGAGAAGCCCACTGCACAGCTCTGGAATTCACTAACCCAGCACAGCCACCTAGCACAAGCCCTCACGTTTTGCAGATGAGTAAACGGGGCCCAGAGTGGATAAGTGACTTGCTCCGAGTCACGTGGTCACTTAGTGAGTGACAGAGCTAAAACTACACTTAACTTCCCTGCGCCACAGTTTGTGTCCCTGATGCTCCAACACGTGTTCTTTATAAGATCTAACACGAAAAATGGCCAGAGGGCCCCTGAGCCTCCGCTCTTACTCACTGGATTAAAGCATGGAGTCATCAGATACTACCTCTCAGCCTGCCTCTCTGCCTCTCTGAAGTTCCCAGGGAAGGTAAGGAGCATGGAGAAGCTGATCTCACTATCTCCATGGATAACTTAGACCAGTGCCCCAAATCCTTCTTGTCAAGTCCGTTTTCTTGATGACGAGTTTAAACACCCTCACCCCCAGATAACAAAAATTCACGTTAAGAACATTCAAACCATATGACAGGTCAGGAAAAAGAGTCTGGTTTGCTTTTTAAAACGTTCTTAATCTCAGGAGTACTGCTAACTGGGTAGACTTAGTGGGTATAATATCACACATCGGGGTTCCAACTGCAGAGTTTAACCTAAGAAAATGAGGTTATGAAGCAAAAACATGAAAATAAGAAGCTAGATAAGAACACTTGCAGCCTGAAAAGTGAATACACACAGTGCATACAAATCCCTTGTAAATGATTTTTTAAAAGACAGAACACTGCAAAATAAAAATGAGAAAGGATCCAAAGAGGCAATTATCTCTCTCTCTCTCTCTCTCTCTCTCTCTCTCTCTCACACACACACACACACACACAGAGAGAGAGATTACTGATGGCCTCATGAAAAATGTTCAAAGCCATTAGTAAGCAAAGCTTGCAAACTGAAACAACGCGATACTATTTTCAACTATCAAATTGGCAAAAACTGAAACAACTATAATGTGCACGACAGTGAAGGATGCTGTGAAATAGAAACCCTCAGATGCTCCTGATGACTGTAAATTAGTCCACATTTCTGAAGGGCCATCTGGTGACATGGATCACTAGCCTTAATAGTGAGCTCACTCCCAAGAATTTTCCCTGATGAAATAATCAGAGGAATACTCCAAGATTTATGTGCAGAGACATTTATAGCAGCAATATTCATACTAATAAAAATCTAGAAAAATCCAATAGTACCATAATAGAAAAATAGTTAAATAGATGATACATCAATACAAGGAATACTATGCAGGCTTTAAATCTCATGTTTTTGAAAAAGATTTAAAGACACAGGGAAATGCTCACAAAATTATGCTAAAACTCAAAGCTATTAATAGGATAGCTCTCTTTTGTGAAGAAAAAAATTTATAGCATATGCATTATATATATCATGTGCATTACAAATACAGAATCTGGTGGCAGATTCATCTAAATGTCCAACAAATATTTATGCTTCTCCTTCCAGAGTGTGGGATTTTGGGCGAGAAGCGGCTGCTCAGCCAGGGGCTACATGCCGCAGCATCCCTTGTAACTAGGTGGTACCATGTAACTCCTCCCACCAGTGGAGTGGAAAGTGATTTGAGCACTTTCAGGCTGCGGGAGGTGGAAAGTTCCCTGGGAAGGGAAGGAGCATGGAGAAGCTGACCTTACTATCTCCGTGGATAACTTAGACCAGTGCCCCAAATCCTCCTTGTCAAGTCCATTTTCTTGATCACACACACACACACACACACACACACACTACTACTACTACTACGACTACGACTACGACTACTACTACTGATGGCCTCATGAACAATGTTCAAACCCATTAGTAAGCAAAGCTTGCAAACAGAAACAACACGATACTATTTTCATACTCTCTTCCTCCATCTGCCAAACGCATACAGGGGACTCCAAGACCCTAGGAAATGGAAGAGCAACCAATGGAAGGAGCCTGGGCCACTCCACCAGTAGAGTGACCACCAATCCTAAACACTTATGTTGGACTCCGTGAGAAATAAACTCTATTGTGTTAAGTCATAATTTGGTGTGGGTTTGTTGTTGTTGTTGTTGTTGTTGAGATGGAGTCTCACTCTGTTGCCCAGGCTGGAGTGCAGTGGCACGATCTTGGCTCACTGCAACCTCTGCCTTCTGGATTAAAGCAATTCTCTTGCCTCAGCCTTCCAAGTAGCTGAGACTACAGGTGCATGCCACCACGCCTGGCTAATTTTTTGTATTTTTTTAGTAGAGACAGGGTTTCATCGTGTTGCCCAGGCTGGTCGCGAACTCCTGATCTCAGGCAATCCACCTGCCTCAGCCTCCCAAAGCACTGGGACTACAGGTGTGAGCCATTGTGCCTGGCTTGTTGTTTCTGAGACAGGGTCCCAACTCTGTCACCCAGGCTGGAGTGCAGTGGCGTGATCACAGCTCCCTGCAGCCTCAACCTCCCAGGCTCAAATAATCCTCCCATCTCAGCCTCCTGAATAGCTGGGACCACAGGCACACACCCATGCCTGGTTAATTTTTTATGGAGATGGGGTTTCGCCATGTTGCCCAGGCTGGTCTCAAACTCTTGGGCTCAAGCCATCCTCTAGCCTCAATCTCCCAAAGTGCTCGAATTACAGGTGTGAGCCACTGCATCCAGACTCATAATTTGGTATTTTAATGGTTTCTTCAGCTACGGTTAACACACACACACAGAAAAACTACTGAAAGGAAAACTACCAAATTTTATCTGATGCACTGTATGTTAGTCAAATTATAGGTAAATTTAAAAAACGTATTTGATTTGACCACAAACATGTCTTACTTGATAGGCAAAAAGTTACTGAAATAAAAAAGCAGACTTTAGGTAGCAGTGTTATATAGTGAAATCTTAAAATATTGAATATGGTTACAAACATTAAAATGTAGAAAATTAACAAGGGCTCAAAGGAAAAAAATCTAATTGTACAACCTTTAGCAAGATATACTTAAACAATTCTGGACAAATATGAACCAAGATTAGAATCCTTTAATATATAAAGAGCCCTTGTGAGTCAATTAAGTGAGAGAGAAATATAATAACTGGGGAAAAGACATAACCACTTAGTCACAAAATGTGAAATGTGAATGACATACACATATAAAAAGATTTTTAAACTCACTAATAATCAAATGAATGCAAATGAAAAATAAGAAGGCCTTTATCTCCTTATCAGATTTATGCATTTAAAATATTGTGAATATAGGATCCAACATTGCTGAGATTATGACAAAATGCATAATCATATACACTGTAAAAAGGAGTTTAAAATTGTATCATAATTCCAATGAGTAATTTGCCATGACAACAGGAAAAAAATGCATTAGCTTTCCCAGGCCAGGTGCAGTAACTCACACCTGTAAACTCTTCACTTTGTAGTCCTAGCTACTTGGGAGGCTGGGCTTGAGCCCAGGAGTTGGAGGCTGCGGTGAGCTGTGATCACATCACTACACCTCAGCCTGGACAACAGAGCAAGACTCCATTTCAACAAACACAAACAAAAAACAACCAAAACCCCTTTGACTTTCTAGATATTTGTTGACAGAAATAATTAAACAAATATGCAAAGTATGCACCAGAGTTGTTTGAATAGGAAGATTTAAACAAACAACTCAGGACAGGGAGTGGTGGCTCACGCCTGTAATTCCAGCACTTAGTCGAGGTGGGTGGATCACCTGAAGTCAGGAGTTTGAGATCACCCTGGCCAACATGGTGAAACCACGTCAGGTGGGCGCCTGTAATCCCAGCTACTCAGGAAGTTGAGGCAGGAGAATCATTTGAACCTGGGAGGTGGAGGTTGCAATGAGCCGAGATCATGCCACTGCACTCCAGCCTCGGCAACAAGAGGGAAACTCCATCTCAAAAACAAACAAACAAAAAGCCAACTCAGATATCTATCTGTAAGGAGCTGGTTAAAGACATTGTGGTATATGTGTGTATGTGTATTTATGTATTGAAACAATATACAGCCATTAAAGTTGTGCTGAAGATCTAAATGAACAAAGCATAAAAATGCTCGTAAGGTAAAAAAGCAAGATATAAAGCAATTCAAGTAGTATAATTTCTTTATTGTTTAAAGAAAGTGTGTGTGTGTGTGTATGAACATACGTTATAAATGCATAAGGAAAGATTATGAGAGGATTTTAATCAAAATGGTGATGGTAGTTGTGGAATTATGTATTTGCTATATTTTATAAGTTTTCAGCAATGGACATGTATTACTTTAATTTTATTTTTCATGTTTTATTGTGAAAAATTTCAAGCGTACAAAAAAATAGCTAGAATATATGTACCCATCACCGGCTTGGATAAAGATTTCCAGGGGTTTTGGTGTAAGAACTGGCATGTGGCCATAGGCCCTTTGTGAGACATGGGTAGGATCGGAGTTTGGATCCAGCTGCTTTGAAGGGTGTGTGAGTGCTTGGGAGGAAAGGTCCAAATGAAGCCTGAAGAGCCACGAGAGGGCATATTTCTTATTACGACTGAACTTGTACATTTTCCATGTATTTGTTTAGTGTTGCATTTAGTTATCTGTTCAAGTGTTCTAACAAGGTTTAGTACTTTATGATTTGAGCACTTCGAAGTATAAAGATTAATTCTGTCATATTACTGTTAGTCTTTCCCAGGCTGTTGTTTCCCTGTTTATTTTTTATTTTACATGAAGGAACGTTTCATTTTCCTGTAGTTTGATTGACTATTTTTTTCCTTATTGAATGCTTTTCATTTCTAAGCAATATTCAATTCTATAGATTTCCTATGCCTCTACATTTTGCACTTTAATTGTTTAATCCATCTGTAATTAATTTTGGTGAAGACAAAATTATTTTTCTCAAATTGCTAACGAGGCATCAGAATTATTTATTGAATAATCTTCCCTTCCCCACTGATCTGCGATGACTACTTTATGATTTATTAAATTATTTATGCAAGGGTCTATTTCTGAACTACCCTAGTTCACTGATCTACTTCCTCCTTTTATGATAGCACTGCAGTGTTTTAATTATAAAGGCTTTATATTGCATTTTAATATCTGGTATGGCTATATATTTTAATATCCAATAGATCTAACTCCCTTCCCCCAAAACCACTTTCAGAATTCCCCCTGATGTTCTCATCTATTTATTTTTCCAAGCAGACTTTGAAGCATCTTTTGAAATTTAAAACATCCTGATGGGACTTTCAGAGGAATGGCATTAGACTCATGAACTAATTTCAGAAGAATCCACATCCTTAATTTCAATCTCATCATCTAGAAATAGGGTTTTTAGTTAAACTCTTTAAGCCTTCTTCATCTACAACTAAGCAATCTGTAGTTAATAATAACTTTATGATTTTTCTTTATAATATGTATTCTCCAAGTTACTATTTTATGAATCTCTGCATTGACTAAAACTTGAAGAGGTAACCAGTGATGCCTTTAGTGTTTCACCAATAAGTATAATGGCAGCGGGCTGCATGAACTTGATCTTCCTTATAATATTAAAGATTGGTCACTTTACATTTTCCTTTTAAAGTGGTATGTAAACACCTAAAAACTGGCTGAATACACTTTTGGAATTAACGAGGTTATTACATGTTTTTACTTAAACAACTTATGGGAACCATAGGAAAATATATGTATCTGAAGCCATTCCTACATGCCAGGAATATAATCTATTTGGTTATAGTAGAATATTCACATACTCTATTGTTGAAATCTACTCGCTAGAATTTTATCTAAAACTTTTACATTCCTAAGTGAGACTGGTATAGATCCTCCCTTTGGGGACTTGCCCGTTTTGAAGTCAGGGTCATGCTTGCTTGAAAGAAGGATCTGGAAGTTTTCCACCTTTTTTCTCAATCCCGGAAAAGTTTATATAACACAGGAATTATCTGTTCCTTGAGAGTTTAAAAGGATTTTCAAAGGCCTTTTTATATCTTAAAATATTCCACCTGGCACAGAGGCGTATGAGTGTGTGTGTGTGTCCATGTGGACATTACCATGTTAGTATACATATAGAATGACATGTAAGATATGGATCTTAAATGGAACAGCTCTATTATAATTTATGGCCCTTCTTCTCCCCATGAAAAGGTAGTAAATGCCCAAGATGATAAAGTGTTAAGAAAAAACACATTTTCCCAGGCTTTGGTTCCAAGAACCTCCTTTTAAGAGGCACATGAAAGTTATAGGAGGTGGCCATGGAATAGTGGATGTGTTGAACCATCCAAATTTCATTGAGCCTGACCAAGTTTGGCAACCACAACTTTACCACTGACATCTGGAACTAGGAAACCTAAGACCTGGAAGAGACAAGGAGATCCTCTGTCTAGCCCCAGGTCACCTCCAACTCTGTGGTAAAGTTCTTCCAAATTCCCTTTCTATTGTGCCATCTCCAGCGTAGGATGCTTCACCTCTTCCACAGCAATGAACACTTGTCACTCCAAGGTTTTCTGTACTGTAGGGCCCTGGACCGGTGACCTTATAGGCACTTCACAGGCACCACAAATAAAGACTCAGAGTTGTTCTGGACTGAATGTTTGTCTTCTCCCAAATTTCCTATGCTAAAGCCCTAAACCCCAATGGAATGCCATTAGGAGATGAGGTCTTTGAGAGAGAATTAAGTTTAGGTAAGTTGATGAGAGTGGAGCTCCCATGATGGGATGAGCAACCTTATAACAAGAGAAAGAGGAATCTGAGACTCCTGCCTCTGAGTGCACAAGGAAGAGATCAAGTAAAAACACAGCAAGATGGCTCTCACCCACAAACTAACAGAAGAGGCCTCAGGATAAAACTTACCTTGCTGGACATCTTGATCTTGGACTTCCCAGCTTCCAGAGCTGTGAAAAATAAATTTCTATTGTTTAAGCCACCCACCTTTTTGCTATGGCAAAAAAGTATTTTGCTTTTGCTATGGCAGCCTGAGCTGACCAAGACAAGAATGTTCTGGTAATGTCTGTCAAAAAGGACAATGTCTGCTGTGGAGTGAGATATGCTTTGAGAGAAACTAGTGGCAAGGGGTCTGAACAAATTAAGATCCAGTGTCGGCCCAGCACGGTGGCTCACACCTGTAATCCCAGCACTTTGGGAGGCCGAGGTGGGTGGATCACAAGGTCAGGAGATTGAGACCAGCCTGATCAATATGGTGAGACCCCGTCTTTACTAAAAATACAAAAATTAGCCAGGCATGTTGTCTTGTACCTGTAATCCTAGCTACCCAGAAGGCTGAGGCAGGAGAATCACATGAACCTAGGAGGCAGAGATTGCAATGAGCCGAGATTGTGCCACTGTACTCCAGCCTGGGCAACAGAGTGAGCCCCTATCTCAAAAAAAAAAAAAAGATTCAGTGTCTGCTAGAATGTGCAAGAACTGTGCCATATGAGCACAGATGAGGATACTAGCAGGATTCAAATGGTGACACTGTGCCCAAGAATGTGGTTAACAGGCAGTAATTGTAGGTGTGAGTGTGACACAGAATGGTCTTCTTTTTATTGAGAAAGCCACATCTGAGATCACATCCTTGTTCACAGGAGACCCATGAAATGTTAGGATTAGGATACCTTTTGCCAGTCAAGGTGCTGAGTGTTAGGAGATAGTCCTGCAGGAAGGCAAGGATCTTGAAACTTTCTTTGGCTCCAGTATTCCATGATTCCATTCACAATTTCACATGGGCGAGCAAGCAGTCTTTTCATCCCGGTCAACAAGGACAGAGGAGTTGCTTTCACACCAGTCATGGCCTAACACAGAAGCTTAATCCTGGCTGGAAGGCAATGTGTGTTTGTGGCAAACCCAGACAGACGTGTAATGAAAGCAGAATGAGTAATGTTTAGTTATGCTTCTGGATGGCAGAGGTGGTTGGGTGTATGTTTGGGGATTTTTAATGATTCCAAAAGGCATCTTAAAAAATCACACTATTTTGGCAGTTCTAAGATGCAACTTTTGCTACAAGTCCTAACACCAGCAACTGACTGCTGCAAGTTTTAATACTAGCACTTACCAGCAACATTGCTCACAAGCACTCCATTCCTTTCTGGGGCTCCTGAGATCAAACCAAGTTTTCTGCATATGTGTGGGGGTGGGGGGCACACACACCCTTTCCTACCCACAGAGGCATACTATACAACTGAAAGCCAGATCAAATTGAAGACATTGATCATTTTTAGGGTTAAATGGTGGAAAAGGGAAAACTGTCGACACACTTTTTAATTCGAATTATTTAGGTATTGCAAGATTTTCCTCCTGCTGGTGGAAAATTAAACTAACAATTCTAAGTTAATGACTGGAGGGTAAATGGTTCCTTCTTTATAGACTAAATTGGATTTATCAAAACTTGTATTAAAATGGATTTTCCCCCAACGTTAACTTACAAATCCAATCAAGACATGACTCTAGAGAACTCTTAGGCTCCAAGTGAGGCTTCAAAAAGTAGGGTGTATTGCCCTACAGTTGCACATTCAGGAACTAACTCCACATCACCAGGTGAGCTCCCGACACCTAGAGGGCAAATGCAGGCCAGTGCCCACCCTCCCTTGATGTAGTTTTCACAGGTGATGTCAGAAAAATGAGAACAATGTAGGAAATGATTCCTAAAGCTGAGTGTTTTCAATTTAAAGATTTGTTGTTGCTGTTCTTAGATGATCTTCTCCTACTACCTTGGCATTAAGATGGTTTTTTCATAAAAGCTTGGTGATGAGTGTTGGAATTTTTTAAATGTCTTAACCTGGCAAGACAAAAAAGACTGGGAGCCCTAGGCCAATGCCTTAAAGCTTTTTTTTTTTTTTTTCTCTTAGTGCTTTATTGGTTCAGGCAATCTTCATTTGAGAACCACTAGTTTACAGCACTCTCTCAGCCAAGGAATTTGGAGTCAATCAGTGCTTATCTGGGTATCAAAATGGTGGCAAGCCCCAGGTGCAACTAACCACCTACAGAAAACAAGTCTAACTTTAGTCAACACTCAGGGGAGTGGGGATGAAGAATGTCATCGTCAAAGCTCCTGGTCACCCTGGACACTGTTCTCCTGCTGCACCCTACAGCCTCCTCCTCCTCCTCCTAGTTCTGAAAAGGGTGGTAAAGCTTTTGGAGGCCCTGTGCCAACCTGTGCTCTCTCCCATCGTTAATCTGGGAACCCCAAATCAAGACACTTGACCCTCCTGGGGTTCTGAGAGGTCAGTCCTTAGCACCAGAGGCTTTAGGGAATGATTCACCATATTGTCAGCTGAAATGCTACTGAAGTGAATGCCCAAGACAAGCTTCTCAGTATTGCTGCATCTCACTCAATCCAGGTACCCTAAAACCCATCCATCCACCTTGGACAGTCTCACTGTGCAGTTGGTTCAGAAAACCAAAGGCAAGGAGGGTCACTCATCCCTCCAGAGCCTCAAACTGAGAATATAGGAAAAAATAGCCAGGTATGGTGGCTCATGCCTGTAATCCCAGCACTTTGGGAAGCCAAGGCGGGCAGATCACAAGATCAAGAGATCAAGACCATCCTGGCCAACATGGTGAAACCCCGTCTCTACTAAAAATACAAAAGTTAGATGGGTGTGGTGGTGCACACCTGTAGTCCCAGCTACTTGGGAGGCTGAGGCAGGAGAATTGCTTGAATCTGGAGGCAGAGGTTGCAGTGAGCTGAGATTGTACCACTGCACTCCAGCCTGGGTAACAGAGCAAGACTCCATCTCAAAGAAAAAAAAAATCAGCTGGGATAGGTCATAACAGGCCATCAATTTTTCAACTAAGAATATAAGAACATATTGCTATTTTCCAGAGGCTATACCTATTTTTAATTTAATTGTATGCTCCTTAAACTTTTCTCTATTTAGGCTTTCCTCAAAATGAATTCTAAAACACACACACACACACAACACCACTTCAGTAAAAAAAGAATCCATAAACACTAAATATTTTAATACGTTTATTTACCTCCTCTCTAACTGAACTAATCAGCAGCAGATAATATGTTTGTTGCGAAGAGAGTTAATTTCCTAGATTAAACATGCACATAAAAGCATAAAGGTGACAATATTTGGAGATGTATGACACTAATAAAGGTAACATTTATGGGGCTAGCCACTGGGCTAAGCACTCAACTTGGATCACCTCAGTTAATCCTTACAGCAAACCTATAAAGTAGGTGCTATTCTTATTTCCATTTTATAGATGAGGTTATAAATGAGAAACCTCATTACTGTAATTTAATCTTCAGCAACCCAGAATTTGAGTTCAGTGTTTACTCTGGCTATTAAAAGGTTGAATAAGCAAATTAGAAATTAAACGGGATTTCAGAAGGTATATTTAACCTACTAGAAGGTCCTACATTTTAAGACATACTAAAAAACAGATGCTAACTGCTTCCAACAGGATGTGTTTGGGAAGATTCTGCCTGATACTACACCACACTAAAACACTTTAAGATTCAAAATTTCACATGTTAAGATTGAGTTTCCTCTCACTATTACACCCAATGACTGGGCCAAATTAGAAAGGTATTATTCTACGTCTATGGGTGGTACAGTATGGTGGATGTCAGCTGGGGCCCCCAAGATGTATGTCTCTCCTCCCCTGACACTGTCCAAAACTCTACACACCCACAGCCTCCCCACAGCCCGGTGCGGAAGCCAGCCCAAGGATGAACTGACCCAGGGAGGAATAAGTGGAGAGATGTAAAAAAAGCACAAAATCAACTGGATGGCTGAGCTGCTGGTTCACACCCACCCTGCAGTCCACCCTATCCCTGCACATTGCAGGTACATAAGCTGATTAATCAGTTCCTTGTGCCATGGGAGCCCTGAGTTAGGTCTTCTAGTATTCGAAATTAGGATTTTTGGTAGTCAGCCTGAAAGAATCCAAACTGATAAACAGGAAACAAGAGCTTCTATGGCCTGAATGTTTGTGTCCCTCCCAAATTCATGTGTTGGAATCCTAATCCCCAAAGTGATGATATTAGGGATGGAATCTTTGGGGGGTGATCAGTTCTTGAGGGTGAAGCCCTCATGAACAGGATTAGTGCCCTTATTCAGGAAGCCTGAGAGAGATTCTTGTCCTTTCCATAATGTAAGGACACAAGAAGTTGTCAGTCTGCAATGTGAAAGAGGCCCTCACCAGAACCTGACCATGCTGGCACCCTCATCTCAGACTTCCAGCCTCCAGAACTGTGAGAAATACATGTTGGTGGTGGTTATAAGTCTCCCCATCTATGGCATTCTGTTATAACACCCCAAACAGACTACGATGCATGTGAATCCACAGCCTCTTCTTGGCATTTGCTCAGATTTGCTTTATACTGTTTTGTTTTGTTTTGTTTTTAACTGTTTCGAATGTTTTGGGTTGTTTTTCCCGAGAAATTGTAACAGGCTTTCGAGAAACACTTTCATGAATTAATGAGTGGCTTGGGCAAGTCCCTTGACTTCCCTGGGTCTTTTCAAGTCTGAAAAGGACTGAGATCTCTGCTGCCCCTTCCATCCCTCACAGCTGGCACGTCTATGTAGCTGACCTCACAATGCAAAATTTCGCTCAAACATACACAAAACCCTCTTTTGGTCTAAAGTAGAAACATCCTTATAAGCCAAATGACCTTCAAGTTGACTCTGTGAGACCATTCGCATTTGCTGCACAGATCCACCCTCCGTCCTCCACACAGCTCTATCCTCTGTGGACAGTATCCACCCAGCTCCCTTGCCTTCTGGCTCTGACTGAGGCTGCCTAATGGGAAGCACCAGCATCAGGAGATGGGAGATCTGAGCGGTTCAGTGAGGATATTTATTCTCTTGGCTCTTTCCTGGTGAAGCTGCTGTTGGTTGATTGCATTCCTCCACCAGAGACACCTCTCCAACTTCTGTTTCCCATCCTGACAGCCAAGTCCCTCTGTCTTCCTTCTGGGCCTAGGCACAGTAACAACTCCCTGGCACTGCTGGCCCCGGGTGCTTCAGCGTCCCTTGTTGGTTTCTCTGAACTCTGCCTGCATCCTTATAAGTAGTCCTTTCAGTAGAGGCCCTTCAATTACCCTCTTTGCACGAGTCACGTGTTTCCGCCTGGAACCCCGAGAGATGATGGCTTTAAAATTAAATCAGAATCAGGCACGATAAAAAAGAAACCGAAGCAATCAATTCTAAGCCTCACATAAGAGGAATGGAAAATGTGGCACATGCCAAGAAAACAAAACCACACACACCGAAACAATCAAATCAGATACCACCACCCGCCTTCCCCACTGTCGCCGAGAATGTGTGGACGACAGATCCATCTCCTGCCGGATCAGGGTTTACACCTGAAATAAAAGTTTAAATTCTATTTTTGCACAAACTATTGACCCTTGAAACAGCTTGTGGGGGGCCCAGCAGAGGAATCATAGCTGTGTGCCCATTTTATGCAGGGACAAACTGAGAATGGAAGGGATCATGAGGTCAGAGCTGATATAAACATGAGGAGCCCCAGGGCCAGTTAAGATTCCTGAGTCCAGGAACCCACCTCTGGCAGGCTCTCTGGAGCTTCCCACAGCGGCCTTCTATACCACGACTCTCCAGAGATGCATCCCAGACATTTTTAATTCTTTCTAAACAACTTCTAGAAGTACCATTCATGGATGTCCATTGGATCCTCAACTATTTCCAATTCTGTGAAATCAAGAGAGACAACACACCCTCTCCCCCATTCCAGAAGCTGCCAAAAACCAATACATGAATCCACAATCCCTGACCACTTCCCAGAGAAAATTTTCTAGAAATCTATGGATGTCCAGGACCAGAGCAGCCCTTCTCTGCTTCTTGGGGCATTCGCCACACCACGTGGGTCCAAAAATGGTCTTATGACTGCTTTGTGTAAAATGTTCCAACATCAGGAATTCCCGAGAAGCTACCTGTTCAAGGATGAAGAGGCTCAATCTTTCAGGGTTGTCCTGCTTCTGCGTCTTCTTCCCTCAGCATCCTCCACAGCCAGGGCCTGCAGGGGTGACCCAAAGAGCACAGTCAGGGTATCTGGCTTCAGCATGGGGAACAGTGAGTATCGATCAGGGAGAGACTGGAGAAGTGACCCAGGATGGAGCCCTGAAGATCCCAGTGGCTGATGGGCCCACCCAGGAGGAGGACCCAGCAAAGGCTGCTGATCAAAGTAAAAGCCAAAGTCCTTGAAATAGCCATGGTTGGCCGGACGCGGTGGCTCACATCTGTAATCCCAGCACTTTGGGAGGCCAAGGCGGGTGGATCTCAAGCCAGGCCACCATAGTGAAACCCTGACTCTACTAAAAATACAAAAAATTAGCTGGGCATGGAGGTGGGCACCTGTAATCCCAGCTACTTGGGAGGCTGAGGCAGGAGAATCGCTTGAACCCGGGAGGTGGAGGTTGCGATGAGAGGAGATGGCACTACTGCACTCCAGCCTGAAACTCCATTTCCAAAAAAAAAAAAAAAAAGAAATGGCCACAGTCCACACGACTTGGCTGGGCTTCTTCCCTGACGGACTGAAGCACCTGACCTCTTCTCCTCCTACTCTACCCTTCCTCGATTTCCTCCAGCCACAGTGGCTTCTTCAAACACCCAAGCAGGCTCCTGCCTCAGCCCTCCACACTTGCTCTTCCCCAACCCTGGAGCACTCTCGCCCCGGGCATCCAGCACTTCCTACAGCTTTCTGCTCTCATGTCCTTTGCAGTGAGGCCCACCTCCAACCCCGGCCCCCTTCCTAGCCTCCTTCCCTGCTGTGTATTTCTCTTTGCAACGCTTATCACCACCCAACATTTATTTTTTTCATCCCTTTTCCCCCACTTCCCTTAGACTGTAAACTCCCTGAGAACAGGAACATCATATTATGGTATGCCCAGAGCCTGGCACATAGTAGGTGCTCAAGAAATAGCTGTTGAAAGACTTTGTATGATGGAATCAAACAAGCCAAGAGAAAAGATATTTGCAGGAAAGAGGAAGCTGCCCACAGTGTCAACAGCAGCAAAGAGCCCAGACAGATAAGAACTGAAGTGTCCGTTGCGTGTGGCAACATGGTGGCTGCAGGTGACCTTAGAGAGGGCAGCCCCTGCAGAAGGCAGGAGGCCTCTGCATCAACCTCACCTGTCCCTGCCCTGGACCAGGCACAAGCCCCCACAGGTGGAAGCCAGCCTGCGTGGGCTGTGTTAGCGAGGGCAGATTATATCCGCATGTCCATCTGTGAGGGGAGGAGAAGAGAGAGGGTGAGGCTGAGGGGGGTGAAGCCCTGAGGAAATTGCTGCTGCAGGACTGAGGGGTGAGGTCCCAGGGGCTGCAGGAAGCAGGGGGACCCCTGTACAGGGAGACGGTTCTCTCTGGCCAGGAGGAAGGATGTCTCTTTCTCTGAGTACAAGGAAACCAGGTGGGAATGAGCCCAGATGCAGGTCAGCATACAGGAGCGAACTTGAGTGGGCTCGCTACGGAGTGACTTTTTCCGTGAACAGGGAAGCCAGGTAGTCTCCTGAGTGGAGAAGGGCAGAAAGGAGAGGAGGCTGGGGTGCACGCCCCACTGTGGGTATCAAGTGCGGGCATGGCCCTGAAGGCCAGCACCTCCCGACGTTGGTGCCCTAGGTGGCTCACTCTCTCACCCTAGTCCCCACCCTGACTGGAGGCAGTCACCTGCCGGCCAGCATCCCAGAGGGCCCCGCTCCAGCCAGAGGCCGTGGTTTCGTAGAGGTGCAATCTACATGGATGTGGGGTTTTCTGTGACAGCCCTCAGTAGCCAGCGCTTAGGAGGAGAAGTTCTTAAAGCTGAATTCAAACACCCCAAGCAGTTCCATCCCTTTCCGTGAAGGCTTCATCATTCTCCCAGGCTCCAAGATTCAGAACCTCACTCTCCACACCCCTAATACCTCCCGGTCACAAAACGATGCCTCTCACTGCATGAGAAGATTCATTATTCCTTGAGCACCTACAAAGTGCTGGGTGTGCTACAAGTTAACAAGAGGCCTGTGAAGCATTTTTAGCCTCTATCTATAGAAGACAAAACAGGTTGAAAGAGATGAAGTAATGTGCTCAAGGTCACACAGGTGGCAAGTGGCAGAGCTGAGATTCGAGACCTCCTACTTCTGCCTCGTCTTTTCTACATACACTACCACCACCCTAGTCCAAGTCCTCAACATTTCATTCCTAACCCCCGACATGATAAATGTCTCCTAACTTACCAGCACTGCCCATTCACAGTTCATAAATCCAGAGGGATCTTCTTACGGCATTGCATTTACCAATCCCAGCCCCAAACTTTGGCTTTGGAGATTTCTCAATACAGGAAACCTCCAAACTCCACAGCCATCCCTTGGGATCCTTCACAAATGGTGCACATGTCCTTCTTCAATCCTGTTTCCCATGCGTACCTCTGTACCATCTGTAATCCCCTGCCCAGTCCATGCACCCAGGACCCAACACCCAGCACATTCCTCCCCTGCAGCTCTGCCCTCTGGTCACCCAGCTCCAGCCCTCTGGATCTGCTGGGTGCTGGGACCTGGGTGCTGGGTCTCTGGGTGTGCAGTCTGTTGGTTGGCACCAACCCAGCTCGCTGAGCTCTCCTGGCTAATCTGGGCTCACTGCATTTAGCTTCTCTGGGCAAGAGTTCCCTGTGCCCAAGTGGAATGCAAGCCTCTTGAGGGCAATGAATAGGGTTGAAAATGCTTACAACTGCCCACTGCTCAACACAGTGTCTCAGTTATTTGATCCACAGAACAATCCTGATACTCAGGTGATAAGACTCCAGATGTTTTTCAGAAAATACAGAAGAACCAAGATGGGGAAGTGAAGGGACGCAGGGCCTTCTTGAAGTTGGGAAGCATCCCTGTTCTTCCTATACAGGAGGCACCAGAGTCCGGCACCTTCTAACAGCTACTCTAACAGGGAGGAGGGAAGCTGGATTTGGCTCCTCCCTCTTCTTCCTGCACCTGCATATTCAAGGTCTTGGTGTCCTTCCTTTGCCACCCTTTCACATGCTTTTGCAGACATAGATAGATATACTCTCTTCTTCTTTCTTCAAGGGAGAGATGAAATGTAAGGAATCCAGCTGTGTGGAGAAGCCGATGGTGACGAGCAAAGCAGTCGGGGCTCAGCGCCCAGAAGCAGGAAAAAGAATATTCTATTTCTGAGAAATGAGGAGCTGGACTGATCCACTTCGATCACCAGCTACAGACCACCATCTAACAATTCTGGGATTCCCAGACCCACAAGAGGAAGAGGATGGGAAAGGTAAAAATCAGCAAAGCACTCAAGAGCTATCCAGTCACCCCAGGCAGACAGATGGGCAGACCTGGGTAACAAGGGACTGAGAGAAAACCATGGGTTTCAAGTGGATGCTGTCACCAAGATGCCCCAAAAGAAATCAGGATCTACCCAGACCAGGGGCAACCAAAGGGGAAGCATGCTCCTCAGGACTTAGCTCACAGGAGCGCTGGACTCAGGCCTGGGATCAAATCCTCGCCTCGTCAGCCGGGTCAGCCTTCACCTTTTGGGAGTCTGGCTCTGCCTGAGTGAGTGTGAGGCCTAAATAAAACAAGTGTATAGAAGCATCATATGTAGCCCAGTGCTGGCCTTACATAAGGGGCCCACTCAGTGTTGCTCCCCTCCCCCTTTCTAGCCTTCAGACCTCACAGCTCTCTCCACCCTTACTAACAGAAACAAGCACAGGGCTACAGAGCATTTCCCAGCAAGAAGGTTTGCAAAGAAGGACGGCAGAAGTCTGCAAAGGAACAAACGGGCCACCCCACTGCTGGTAAGAAAGAAGCGCCGGACCTCAGTGAATGCCCAGGTTTCAAAACACACAGAGCTCTGAGCCTCTGATCGTACCTAAACAGGAAGTTTGTGACAAACTTAGAAAACACGCATGCACAGTGGCAGCAGGCTGCACACCACTGAGGAAAGATGAAATCCGGCCCCGCAGGGTGCTCTGTGTGGAGGAGAAGGAGCCTGCCCAGCCGACACTCCCAAGGTGCCAAGATCTTCCCGGGTGTCGGGAGGCACCCTTACCCTGGGCTTCTCCTCACCCCAAGCACGGGAGAGATTTGGGCCAAACTGTGTGGAGCTGCTCTGGTTTCCAAGGCCAGGCTCTGCTCACCCCGTCCTGCTCTCTCTCCCACCCCTAGCCACTCAGGCATCTAGGACATCAAGCACTCCCAACGGCTAGCAGGGGCCTGGCGATTGAGGTGTGTGTGTGGTAGGGGACCATTTTTCAGCTGGGAGATCTTAGCACAGAAAGGGGAAGTGATATGCAGCGGTCCCGCAGAGCTCCGGTCCTCGATCTGATCTCCCTCTGGCTGCCCGGCCAGCGTCTGTGTCATCGGGGCCGCCTTCAGCATTCATAGTGGGGTCCTCAGCAGCCACCTCCTGCCCCTTTGACATCTTGCCTGGCCCTAACATTTTGACTTGCATTGTTCACACCAGCATGGGGCTTGGTAACGTCAGTTCATTTATCTGAAAGTGCAGGCAACTGTGGACACAATCTGTGTCATCTCAAGCAGAGGACAAACTAGGAAGCTCCTTCCCCTGTGTCCACAATCTCCCAAGTGTCCACAATCCACTTCTGCCCGTGGATCACGCCCTGCGTCCAGGCAGTATGTTTGGTGGCGGAACTCCAGTAAATACTTGGTAGCTTCATAAACAACATCAGTACCTTCCTATTGCACCTCCCCAACCAGGCTATGTCCTACTTGTCTCTGATTCACCCTCAGCAAGGACGGGTCCCTTCCATCCCTCCTGAGTGGAGGGCCCAGCTGTAAACTCGGTCTCCCAATGGTTGGCTCCTCGGCGCCCCCACACTCAGTACCTCCCGCAGTGGTTTCCTCGCCCCCCCAAGTGAGGTTCCTTTTTAAAAAAATGACTCATTTAGGAAGAGACAAAACCAAGAACTTCAATGGTGAAGATAAAACGGCAAGCACCAAGACTCTAAACACCTCCCACTCCATGTAGAATTTAGATCCGATAAAGCTTCCCCAAACTGGACCTCCTAATTTAGAACTTACGGTATACACAATTCTTCTAGCAAAGACACTTCCAGTAATTTCTTAATGTTTCAGTGTCTTCTTTACAAATAGAGAATGGCCCCAGGACTCCCGGCAGTAGTTTTTTTCAAAATGAGGGAATGAGAAATTAAAGATTAAAGTCCATGCTTTCGACTTCTGGGTCAAACAAGTAATTATTTGATGTTTTACTACATTTATGATTCTAATTTGTTGATTGCGGGACACAGGCATTATATCACGGGCCTAATGAGAATTATCGGGAGTTTCTCATTAAAAAATGACTTTTTGGTATGTAAAAAGTTTATGACATTTGTGCACAGTATCTGAAAGGAATGAAATTATATGATACAATTCAGAGAATCATAACAGTTTAGGTCTAAAATGAGCAATTAAGATGACCCGAATCCAAGGGTTCCCAATGTTAGCTGCATTTCTGAAAAAATTCCCAGGCTCCCCAAGATTCTGACACCTTCGGCCTGGATTTGAGCCCTGGCATCAGCTGGGTTCTTTTAAAAGTTTCCCAGTGATTTTAAGGTGCCTATAAGGTTGAGACCCACTTATCTGCAGATAAAAAGGTTGGCATCTAAAAAAAATCTGTCCAGGCACAGTGGCTCACGCCTGTAATCCCAGCACTTTGAGAGGTCAAGGTGGACGGATCACAAGGTCAGGAGATCGAGACCATCCTGGCCAACATGGTGAAACCCTGTCTCTACTTAAAATACAAAAATTAGCTGGGCCTGGTGGTGCACGTCTGTAATCCCAGCTACTCAGGAGGCTGAGGAAGGAGAATTGCTTGAACCCAGGAGGCAGAGGTTGCAATGAGCCGAGATTGTGCCACTGCACTCCAGCCTGGCAACAGAGCAAGACTCTGTCTCAACAACAACAACAACAGATCTGAGGAGGCTGGATGCAGTGGCTCACACCTGTAATTCCAGCACTTTGGGAGGCCGAGGCAGGTGGATCACTTGAGGTCAAGAGTTCCAGACTAGCCTGGGCAACATGGTGAAACCCTGTCTCTTACTAAAAATACAAAAGTTAGCTGGCATGGTGGCAGCTGCCACCCAGCTACTTGGGAGGCTAAGGCAGAGAATCCCTTGAACCTGCAAGGCAGAGGTTGTAGTCAGCCGAGATCAAGCCACTGCACTCCAGCCTGGGCAACAGAGCGAGACTCCAACTCAAAAAATCTAAACAAACAAACAAACAAACAGAGGAGCAGTTCAAAACTGCAGTCAGTCAGGGCTAAAACCAGAACTGAATCTAAAATCTACATCCTCCCCAATCCAGTCCGGTTCTGCAGTTTTGCCCAGGGTTTTGGTATTCACAGATTTGCTAAAACTTTTTTTTTAATAAACAAACAAACAAAAAAGGGGACTAACTAGGGCTGCTAACTTTTGTTTTGTCAAGCAAGGGTGTTTTACAAATATCTACCATCTTATTATACTGTCACCACTTCCTGAGGTGTTTCTTGTCCATTTGCATACCTGCTGCCCCCTCTGGCCCAATCCCCACCCAGGAGGTAAAATTTCACGATATCTGGCCCCTGCCCACTGTTGCGTTCACCTTCACTCACCCTGCTCCTTATGACAAATCCAATCAAAACCAAGGCCTAAAAAATTCTCCATCTTTCTTCTCTAACTCCAGTTTCTGAAAGTCTCTTCTCTAACCACAAATTACTTCCCAGTCCCTCTAAACCTACTCTTCACCTTCCTCCTGACCTCCACATGACAACATCTATACAAGCCATACTAACACTTTTGCTAATCCACACACATTATCCCTTCTAAATGTCTCCCTAATCAATGATATACCAGCAACTATTAAAAGAGGCTTCCTCTGAGGAGCAGAATTAGGGGGTAAATAATGGAGGCAGGGGAAGGGGGGAGTCTCTTTATACCCTACCATTCGAATTTGGAGCACGCATGTATTCTTTTCAATGGACAGATACACACAGCAGGTTACAAAATGCATCTTTAATTTGCTTCTGTATTTATAAAAACACAGAAAATTGTCTGGGAAGTATACATGCCCAGGTTCTAAATGTAAATAACATCTGAGTGATGGGATTACAGGTGACATTACTTTCACTTCCCTTTCCTCTTTGTTGTCTTTATTATGTTTTATTTACATGATCAAAAAATAATAACACTTTAAAACCTGAACCAGAGCTGGGCATGGTGGTGCACCGCTATAGTCCCAGCTACTTGCAAGGCTGAGGCAAAAGAATCACTTGAGTTCGAGTCCAGCCTGGGCAACATAGCAAGATCCCATCTCTTAAAACAAGACAAAAACTATGAACAAAGGCATTATCTGATGTCTGAAACTTACATAGTACTGAAAAGCAAAGGCACCAGAGCAGGTCACAGACAGGCATAGAGAATTATCTCTTTTCTGTAAAATGAACGGTCTTCCCCAGCCAGACCCTCCTAGCTTCTATGCCTGGCCTGCGCCCTGAGTCTACCACTGCCACTGACCTCAGGCCACCCCTTGGCCCTGCCAGTCCCCAAAAACAGATGCAGAAGAGATGTCCTCCCATATGTGTAAAGCCCCTTCCAGAGCGTCTCTGGCCTCAGGTTATCCCCCGCCAGCCCTCCAGGCTTCCTAAGGAGGGCCGATTATCCTCTCCTGAGTGTCTCCTCTGAGCCCTGGTTTTCTGTTTTCCTCTATGTTTTTCCCAGGCTATTCTCCCCAAGCCTTTTTGAGTCTCTGCAAAGGGGAGCAGCCACATACGATCCAAGTAACCCTCAAGTTCGCAAACTGTAAATCAGGAGCCCAGAAACTCTTTAGATGGAGTGTAAACCATGGGATTCTGCACAGTTCCCATGGCTCCCTAATGTTTTACAAGGCAGAGAAGAGGGGTAGCAGAGTGTTCTAGGCACCAAGAACAGAAATGAGAACTCAAAGACCTGCAGGTCAGAGGGTATATGGTGTGCTCAGGCAAGATAAAGGCATTCAGGATAACTGGAGTGTCTCTGAGCATGTCCAAGGTCTAGCAGAGAAAAAACTCCAAGGAAACTTATCAAAATTCACAAAGGCCAGAAAAGAAGGGCCCAAGCGAAGAGCTCTCGACCTTTCATCTGCTGTGCCTCCTTCCAAATGCTTCCTCACTTGATCTACTCTTCCAGTGTCTAGGAGGATCTAGGCCAACAGGAGTGGGTGGCAAAATAGGAATAGAGAAAAAAGAAATGAGATTAACCAACCCCACACAGGAGGCAGGCTAGGGTCCTCCCAATGCAGTGGTTCCTGAGGTGGGGAGACCTGATGCTCAACCCCCTCCTCGGCATCAGCTCCAAAGGCAAAGGACATTTGCAATGTATCCAAACTTCTGGAGCTCTCAAGGTAGCTTTTTAAAGAACTTTGAGACTTCAAGGGTGCCAACACACAGGTTGGCCGTGCTCAACCAGATGCATCTGTGACCTGTGTAAGGCCTTTTGGGGAGCCCTATGGAGCTGGACTAGCATTCAGCCTCTGTCCTATAAGAAGGAAGCTGTTGGAAATTCTGTTTCCTTTAATGTCCCCCACCATTGTGCAAGCTCATCTGTTTAGGGGAAAATCCTCCCCTGTAGAGAGTGCTGTTCTGTTTAAGTAGGGGATATGTGCCTGTCTTCCCACCTCCCCTCACAACTTCAACTAAGGCCAGGCGTGGTGGCTCGTGCCTGTAATCCCAGCACTTTGGGAAGCTGAAGCAGGCAAATCACTTGAGGTCAGGAGTTCGAGACCAGCTTGGCCAACATGGTGAAATCCCGTCTCTATTAAAAATACAAAAATCAGCTGGGCGTGGCGGCAGGTGCCTAATCTCAGCTACTTGGGAGGCTGAGGCAGGAGAATCGCTTGAACCCAGCAGTCAGAGGTTGCAGTGAGCCAAGATCACACCTCTGCACTACAGCCTGGGTGACAGAGCAAGACTCAGTCTCAAAAAAAAAACCCCAAAACCCCTCAACTAGACTGTAAGCTCCCGCTAGAGTCAGCTCTAGCTTCTGCATCTTCACTTTCCTTTAAGAAAGTCCTCCCTGTTGGCTTTCATTGAGCTCTTACTAACCAAGTAGAAAGCCAGTTCTCAAATCCATTAGCTCCTACATGACACTTCTGTCCAGCAGCTATGGCCCTCACTGGGCTGCAGTGACAGTTATGTGATGGCGTTCCTTCAGGCCTCAGAGTGGCAATGACTTCCCCCTGTAGGACCACCCCCCTGTTACCACCTAGAGTACAATCCCTGTGTGCCGTATCCTCCCAGTCAGTTTCCTTCCCCCTGACTAATTTACTTGATTAAAGTCTCTTTGGATGGGTGCGGTGGCTCACACCTGTAATCCCAGCACTTTGGGAGGCCGAGGTGGGTGGATCACCTGAGGTCGGAAGTTCGAGATCAGCCTGACCAACATGACGAAACCCTGTCTCTACTAAAATTTCAAAATTAACTGAGCATGGTGGCGCACACCTGTAATCCCAGCTACTCAAGAGGCTGAGGCAGGAGAATGGCTTGAACGCAGGAGGTGGAGGTTGTGGTGAGCTGAGATTGCGCCACCGCACTCCAGCCTGGGCAACAAGAGCAAAACTCGGTCTCGCAAAAGAAAAAAATAGTTTCTTCAACTAAACCTTTTGAGTGAACAAAGAATTAGAAGAAAACTCAGGACCTAGGATCTGCACTTAAGAAAGCTGGATTACGTTGGAGATGTGCACACTCAAAACAGCTGGATAATATTCTAAGGGATGGCAGAGAGTCACCTGCCACTAATGCCTAATAGAGATAGTACGGGCTGAGAAGTTCTCATGGAGGAAGTGAGATTCTCAGTTGAGTCTCAAAAAATGGGTTCAACTGGTCTCCTACTGGAGAGGAAGTAGGAAAACCATCCTAAGCAGTGGGCGAGCACACACGTGGCACTGACCACAGGGTGGGTGGGGCCCCATGACAGAGGAATGAGACCCTGAGGTAGGCAGAGGGTAAGAGTGTGTGTCTCGTAATCAGATGGAATTGGTCTGAGCTCAACTCTGCCTCTAGCTAGCTGAGCGACCGGGCAGCTTGCTAACCTCTCTCAGCCCTGCATTCTTCCTCAGTAACAGGATGAAGACAAGAATAATCAGGGTACCCATGCTAGGGTTGTGGTAAAGATTTAATGAGAGGATCCATATAAAATGCCATCAATAAACATTATTTGTTGTTCTTGCAACATTCAAAATACCAGTGGCCATCCTGCTGGTGCGGCTGGGGCAGTTTCTTCTTTCTGACAGCCACAGTGCTGTGAAGAAGGGAGCGCTGGCAGACTGGACACATCCTGAATCACCTAAGAAGGGAAAGAGGCCAGGGATGGTGGCTCACGCCTGTAATCCCAGCATTTTGGGAAGTCAAGGTAGGTGCATCACCTGAAGTCGGGAGTTCGAGACCAGCCTCCCAGCTACTAGGGAGATTGAGGCAGGAGAATCGCTTGAACCCGAGAGGAGGAGGTTGTGGTGGGCTGAGATTGTGCCATTGCACTTGCACTCCAGCCTGGGCAACAAGAGCGAAACTCCATCTCAAAAAAAAAAAAAGAGAGAAGGGGAAGAGCCTGCTGAGCCTTAGAATGCCCGGGCAGCCAGGGGCAGGTGTGCCCAGCTTGCCCCTACGCTCTGTTCTCTGCTCTTCCTGGACCACTGGCTACATCAGCTGGGCTCCTTTGGCTTCCAGCTGGATTTAGTTAAAGTGAGAACATTCATTCTCCCTTCCTTCTCCTTACCACAGTTTGGCAGTGGTTATGCCTCGTCATCGTCACAGATGTTGTCGAGGCCCCTTCTCCCTATCCCTGGGGTGTCTTCCTTCTGGCCTAGGGGAGGTAAGAGCTTCCCAGTGTTGCCAACTCCAGGGAGCCTCACCAGCTTGGGATCGTTTCCCTCACCGTGCCTACACATCTGTAAACAGTCCTCTCCAGTTAATTCCTCTGTGTGCGCCAGTCATTTCCTGCCAGGGCTCTGACTGACAGAGCAAAACCTACATCCACCTACCAGATAGATGGGGCCGAGAGGACAGCCCTGTCCTATCCTCACCCCCTGCAACTCCTCAGAGGTAGAATGTGAAGGCAGTGTTGAAGACATAAGCACCTAACCAGCTCTGTGGCTCACACCTGTAATCCTAGCACTTTGGGAGGCTGAGATTCCTGACTTAAGGAGTTCAAGACCACTCTGGGCAACATGCTGAAACCCTGTCTCTATTAAAAAAAAAAAAAAAAATTAGCCAGGTGTGGTGACACGCACCTGTGGTCCCAGCTATTCAGGAGGCTGAAGCACAAGCATTGCTTGAACTTGGGAGTTGGAGGTTGCAGGGAGCCAAGATTGCGCCACTCTAGCCTGGGCAACAGAGCAAGATTCTGTCTCAAAAAAAAAAAAAATGATGTAAGCACCAATGTGTTTTGCCCAAAAGCAATCATATGGGAACTTAACACCCCTGGGAAGCTGGAAGAAACGCAGAAAGCTCAGGGAAAGCAACCATGCAGCCCGGGCAGGGCCTTCTGTGCTTCTCCAAGTCCATGACACATGAGGCGCCAACAAAGTCACAGGCTCCAGATGGGTGCCTGGCACATGGCAGGCACTTCATAAACACCTGTTCATGAAGGTGTCTTCTGGCTGAAGATGCAAGCTCAAAACCCAAAAGGATCCTGCAGAACAGGGTACTCCACGAAAGCCACCACTCCGTGGGCAGCTCTGGAGCTGCCCTTGGCTCATCGTCCCACGGGCATGAAGCTTGAGGAGTCTCTTCTTCATCCACGCAAATGCTATTTCCTCCCTTAGCAAGAAGTGCCCGAGGCTGACAGCTGCCTTGACACCTCTCTTGCTGATTTTGCTGCTCCCCACGCCCTCCCAGGGCCAAATGCAGCCTTGGTTTTGTGCAGTCTGAAAGCATTTATTAAGTGCCTACTGTGTCCAAGTACCATGCCAGGCACTGGAGTTCCAAAGGCGATCAAGACAAAAGTCTCAGGGTCCAGGGATCACAAAGAATATGAAGGAGAAAGGCTGCACACTGACTAAAGAGGATTCTTAAAGATGGGTGGAGAAGCGTGAGCTAAACTGGTCTTGAAGATTGGGGCTGTGGTCATGAGGAAAGAGGGGGAAGGCACAGGAGGTGTAAAGAGGGAAGCAGGAGGCTGGAGTACCTCTGGGCCAGGGGGAGCAGAAGTGAACTTCGCAGCGTCCAGAGCAGACAGGAACCAGGCAAGGGGCTTGCCTCAAATGGGACCCCCTTGATTCAAGAAGCAAGCACATTGAACAGAGAAGAAATGAAATCTTATTAGAAGCTGTCTCCTCCTAGCAGCCTCAAAAGTCAAAATGTGCCCCCGCTTTGGGAAATGTGAAGGTGGTGTGGCTGGGTCTGGGGGAAACTGTCCTGAAGGAGCTGTTTCTCAGCCTGCCATTCACTGCCAGGCTCCCGTAGTCTTGGGGTCAGCCTGATCAGTGTGGAAAGGGGGCCTGGCCACCCCGAGTTCCAGGGCACTGAGCACTCCAACCCCAAACAAAATAAAAACCTTTCACACATGCTTGCTCTTACTTGGAATTCTAAAATTAAACGTTCATTCCTCTCACCTAAAAGGTTTCTCCTTTTATAAGCTAGTATGCAAATACCTTGGGAGACACTAAGTCTTAGCAGCCACATATCCGCTGAGCATGAATGCTTCCACAGGATCTTTCCTGGAAAACAGGCTTTGCTTGAGGGATGTCTGAGGGATGATCTGTGGCTGGGGCTGGGGAGAGACAGGAGTAAGAGGGAGACACGCATGGAAGGCAGATGGCCGCGCCGGTGCTCAATCAACACCCAGAGGGCAGAGGGGAGAGGGTTAAAGGTTGAGCCTTCAAGACTTTTCATCTAGCTAATTATTATTATTTTTTGAGATGGAGTCTCACTCTGTTACCTAGGCTGGAGTGCAGTGGTACGACGGCTCACTGCAACCTCCACCTCCCAGGTTCAAGCGATTCTCCCGCCTCAGCCTCCTGAGTAGCTGGGACTCCAGGCACGCACCACCACGCCCAGCTAATTTTTGTGTTTTTAGTAGAGACGGGGTTTCACCATGTTGGCCAGGATGGTCTCGATCTCTTGACCTCGTGATCCACCCACCTTGGCCTCCCAAAGTGCTGGGATTATAGGCATGAGCCACCGCACCTGGCCTCATCTAGCTAATTTTTTAAAAATAAAAATGACCAGGCACGGTGGCTCATGCCTGTAATCCCAGTACTTTTGGAGGCCAAGGTGGGTGGATCACCTGAGGTTGGAAGTTCGAGACTAGCCTGACCAACATGGAGAAACCCTGCCTCTACTAAAAATACAAAATTAGCCGGGCGTGGTGGCATGCACCTGTAGTCCCAGCTACTCGGGAGGCTGAGGTGGGAGAATAACTTGAACCCAGGAGACGGAGGTTGTAGTGAGCCGAGATCATGCCAGCGCACACCAGCCTGGGCAACAAAAGCGAAACTCCATCTCAATAAATAAATATACACATACATACATACAATTTTTTTTTTTTTTTGAGATGGAGTTTCACTCTTGTCACCCAGGCTGGAGTGTAGTGGCACGATCTGTGCTCATTGCAACCTCTGCCTCCTGGGTTCAAGTGATTCTCCTGCCTCAGTCCCCTGAGTAGCTGGGATTACAGGCATGAGCCACCAATGCCCAGCTGATTTTTTGTATTAGTAGAGATGGGGTTTCACCATGTCAGTCAGGCTGGTTTTGCATCCCGACCTCAGGTGATCCTCCTGCCTTGGCCTCCCAAAGTGCTGGGATTACAGGCGTGAGCCACTGTTCCCAGCCTAAAAATCAAAATTTAATGAGCATACCATAAAATTCACTCTTTTTTAAAGTGCACAATTCACTGATTTTTAGCATAGTTACAGGGTGGTACAACTATCACTATGACTACTTAATTTCAGGACATTTTCATTATCGCAAAGAAACTCCATACCCATTTGCAGTCACTCACTTTTCCTCTCTTCTCCTGACAACCACTTTCTATCTCTATGGATTTGCCTATTCTGGACATTTCATGTAAATGGAATCATATAATAGGTGGTCTTTTGTGCTTGGCTTCTTTCACTCAGCATGTCTTCAAGGTTCATCCATGTTGTGGCATGTATCAGTACTCCAACCTTTTTAATGGAATAATAATATTCCATTGTATGGATATTTATTTATCCACGAGAATACTTTTTAAAGGACAGAACAAATGATGCTCTCAGCATCCTTGGGGCTGCTTGGGCAGTATGAAAATTTATAAATCATCCTTCTCTGCTCCTTCTACCAGTACTCATGGGCACTGTCCAAACCCTCCCTACCTAGTTGTACGGATTTTCCAAACACAGTCTCAGGAAAGCAGCCCTGAATCAAACACCCATGACAGAACTAACTCAAACTCCTTCTGAGGAAATGTTCAGTGCCTCTCAAACTGTGTTACATACATGTCTATGGTTGGTCCTGGTAACCTAAGATGGAAATGGCAAGGGTGGCACTGGCTTTAGGGACACACAACCTGTGCAGTCTCATGGGACCCCACACTTGCTGAATGTGCTGCTGTCACCACCTAGAAAGTCTTAATGATTTGTAAACAAGAGGCCTCACATTTTCATTTGCACTGGGCCCAGTAAATTATGTAACTAGTTCTGGGTAAGAGGCAAAGGTTTAGGAAGGAGGCAGAATTTGATGATCTTCCCAAAGCTAGTGGGACCGTTACTGCTGCGTTATAACAGCTCATTGGCCAGGTAGAGGGGCAGGCAAAGGGTTGAGGGAAGGTGTTAAGTGGGTGAGGGGTACCAGCTTCCAAAGAAAGCCCAAGACATCTTCCTACCCTGAGGGCTGAGCACTTGGCTGATAAGGCCTCCCCGAAACAGCCAGACTAGCTGAAAGCAAACTAGATAAGTCAAGGCGATACAGGCTGAGACGGTAAAGCAGAGGGAGCTCAAACTGAAACTTGTTTGATCTTGTGATCACTTATAGATGAAGACCAAAAAGAAAAAAGAAAGAAAAAACCCCACATTTACTAATTAACTGGCACTGAGAAAACTTTTTAAACATTTACTTTTTTTAACTGTCACCTTTATTTTCAGCTTATCAAGGAAGTCATGGTTTCATCAAAAATCTGGTATTCAATCCAAAGAGAGCAGAGTTTAAAATGCAGAGGTCTACATGGATGTCAGTACTAGAAGGGACCTTGGGAACAACCTAGATCACTGGCCCTTGTCCGTCTGAGGCAAGGACCCCCCCAAAGCCCATCTGCACAAATCCCTAGGAGAGTCGATGCCCAGGCCTGGTCCAATTCTCATTTTATACATGAGGAAGCTGAGGCTGAGAGAGGAAGTAACTGCCCAAGGCTACCCACAAAAAAGGGGCAGGACCTAAACCTGGGAGCTTTCAGCTTCCCCTCCCAACCTCCCAATTTTACGAACATAATCAAAACTTATATATTGTAGGCTGGGCCAGTGGCTCATATCTCTAATCCCAGCACTTTGGGAGGCCAAAGCAGACAGATTGCTTGAGTCCAGGAGTTCGAGACTAGCCTGGACAACATAGTGAAACACCATCTCCACTAAAAATTAAAAAAAATTAGGCAGGCATGGTGGCATAAACCTGTAGTCCCAGCTACTCGGGAGGCTGAGGTGGGAGGATCGATTGAGCCCAGCAGGTAGAGTCTGCAGCAAGCCATGATGGCACCACTCACTCCAGCCTGGGTGACAGAGTGAGGGCCTGTCTCAAAAAAAAAAAAAAAATATATATATATATATATATATATATATATATATATATATTTAAATATATTGTGTGTGTACCCTCCTCTCCCAGTCTTTCCCTGGATCCTCAGCTCATTTTCTAATACATGCCTTTTCCCTGCCAGAAAAGGGAGTCCAGGCATGGTAGGTACAAGGACCATGCAGGATGAATAGAGCTCGGGGTTGACAGAAAATGCTGCCAGCCCACCATGCCAAAGAGATGGATCCAGATGGCCAATGGAGAGCAATGGAGCTTCTACCACCCCAGGCCATTGTGTCCTTTTCCTATAAGGGAGATTAACGGAATCAAACCATCCTTAACACCAAGGAGACTAACCAAATCAAACCATCCTTAACATCAAGTGTCTGGAGGCCTTTCATTTCCATTTGTGTTTATCTTCCCTCCCTCCCACTTTTGCTCCCTTCCTTCTTTTAACAGATAGATACTAGGCATTTACTGTGTGTCAGGCATGTTTCATTTATTTATTTGACAGGGTTTCACTCTGTCACTCAGGCTGGAGTGCAGTGGTACAATCACAACTGATTGCAGCCTTGACTTTTCAGGCATCAGCGATCCTCCCACCTCAGCCTCCCAAGTAGCTGGGACCACAGGCGTGCACCACCACACCTGGATAATTTTTTGTATTTTTGGTAGAGACAGAGTTTCCCCATGCTGTCCAGGCTGGTCTCAAAATCTGAGCCCAAGTAATACACCTGCCTTGGCCTCCCAAAGTGCTGAGATGATATGGAATTACAGGTGTGAGCCACCACACCCAGCCTCTGCCAAGCATGCTCTAGGCGCTGGGGATAGAGTAGTCAACAAAACAGAAAAGTTTTGGTGTTTACATTCCACAGGGAGGAAACAAAGAAAGAGTTAAATTAATATCTCCATGCCACGCGAGACAGTGATAAAGGCTCTAGAGAAAAGGAATGCAGGATGAGAGGGAGAGAGAACGGTGAGGAAGGAAGGCATTTTATCTAGAACGGTCAGGGTAGGGATCTCTGGAGGAAGAGCAGGGTTCGGCTATGCAGATACTGGGGGCAAGGCAAGGATCAGCAAGTGCAAAGGCCCTGAGGTGGGAATCTCAGAACAACCAAGAGTCCAGTGTGGCATGAGTAAGGAGAACGGGCAGGTTAGCAATGTGGGGGTGGGCAGGGTGGTGAGAGCCAGGGCAGGCCGGCCCTGAGGCCACAGAGAGGCCCTTGGCCTTTTCTCTGGGGGAGAGGGAGCACGCAGGGCTTTGAGCCGGGGAATAACTGACCTGACCAAACCTTAACAGGATTTCCCCGACCACTGCTATTACCAGGAAGCCAGTTTTGGGCATACCAATGTGCGGACTAGACTCGGGAGCCAGGCTGAAGCCCGCACAGCCTCTCAGCAGCGTGTGATGCTGAGAAAAGCCCTTCCCTTCCTGGGCCTCCACATTCTCCTCTGTGACATGAGAAGGTCAGGGCAGATGATACTTGATGTCATCTATCTGACCCTAAAAAGTCTTATTTTCTGACCCTAAGACTGATTGCCCAGAGTCTAAAAGTCTCGCCCTCTGACCTGGGAGAAAGCAGGGAACAGCAGCCCCCAGCAATTCCCCACGGCCTGCGTCACCTTATACCAATTTCTCACTCCCCAAAGGGCATGGCTCTCTAGGGGAAAAGGTCCAACCCAGGAAACGGCAACGTCAGCAATGTCCTGTAAAGATTATGAAGGGCACCACTAAAGATAGCACACCCTCTGCGCGGGCTCCAGGGTGGGGCTGGCCCACAGAGGGGCCACATCAGCAGGCACCACTAGATCCCTTCTGCCCAGGCTGCCCACTCTCTCCTGCCTCCTCCACCGCTGTCCCGGGAGAAAGAAAGTTAGGGGTTTAAGAATGGAAACATCAATTTCCGTGAGGATTCTCTTTGTGTCACACATCATCAAACTGAGTCAGAAAGCAAGACTCAAGTCTCTTTCATCAGGCTGGAGGAGCAGGGTTTGTCTCTCCCCAGTCAGACTGGGGACTCCTGGATAACATGAATCATTTCGCCATCAGACTGAATTCATCCTGCACCTTCTCCTTTGCCTTCCCCTCAGACTGGAGCTCCCTGAGGACAGAGGCTGTGTCTCCCTAACAGATTGGGAGTCCCTGATGGCAGGGGCTGTGCCGCCCCCATTGGACTAGAAACTCCCCGGAGAGAGGGTTTAATTGCCTCTCTCCCCCTATCACCTCACTGCATCCCATAAGGTGTCTCTGTATTTAGCGGTTTCTTAAAACAAGGCTCTGGTTGAACCACAGGGAGGAAACAAAGGAAGAGTTAAATAAACATCTATACACCATGCCAGATGGTGATAAAGGCTCTAGAGAACCAGGTTGAACCAGCGCCTTGTTTTAAGAAACCGCTAAATACAGGGATTGGACCACCTGCCCAGGCATAAGACCCTGTGATTTCCTAGCCATTAACCTATTTGAATATGAAGCTCCATGCTGAATGAAGAGAAATTAAAAGTCAGCTTCACCTAACGACTTCCTAGTAAGACTGTTTATAGGGTCTGACCAAAGGCTGTCCTCATTTTATAAATAGCCCTTTCTGGTGACTGTGGTGAGGCCGAGCTGAAATGCACCTTGGGGACCGAGAGCAGGGAGCCCACCAGCCCAGCCCTGATTGAAGCTGGGTTCTACGCGGGAGGGCAGCCCATGGCATGGACACAACCATCCTCTCAGCTTCCGGGATAAGAAGCCCATCTCAGAGAGGCAGAGCCACTCCTCCCTCAACGGAGGAGGTAAGGGTGGATGAGCAGGGAGGGGAACGGGCTCAGTACAAGCTTCAGCACCTCCTGGGAGAAGCAGAGCCCACCCCAGACTCAGGGAGAAGCGTTCGAGCACAGCTGGGCAAAGGGTGCCATCAGAGGCTCCCCTGGAATCTCGTGTGCTGGCTGATCTTGGCAAAGGGTTTCCGCAGGACTGAAGAGGAACGGCAAGAAGGCTGGAACTGCCAATGGCTGAAACCAATAATAATATTCATCACAATGATAATAGCTAACACTTACTGGCACCATTCTAAGTACTTTCCATACTCCGTGAATCCTCATTTCAATGCTGATACTGTTCCCATTGTACAGACAAGGCAACTGAAGCCTGCCCAAAATTACCAACAGGTGAGGAGTGAAGATTTCAACCCTGCAGCGTGCTTCCCGAGTGCTCTCCCTTAGCCACCTCGCTCTCTGAAAATCCTTGGGTATTTCTACGGTTCCTCTGAGTCTCCAGGGTTGAACATGGAAGGCCACCCAGAGACGGGCATCCTGAGGACGCAGGAGACTCAGCACAGCAGGGTCCCACCATGTGGGGAGCATGGGCACACTGAAAAGGCCACCTGATGCATCAATGACCCTTTCAGCCTCAGGTTGAAAAAATCCTATCTCCCGTGTCTAGCGTATCCTTAAGAAAAAGAGTAATCCTCTTAGCAAAATCCTCCTCAGAGACATGACTACAAAAAAAAAAAAAAAATGGCTTCAGAAGGCAGTGGGGTGGAGCCGGTGGTCACTGACAGGTCCCAGCTCTCACAGTCCAAAAAGTCAGGACACAGGGTAGTGACTTATTTTTTAACAGTGTGCTGGTTGCATTCAACTACAATTCTCCATGTTTTTCTTATGCCTCCACACCTTTTCAGGTGACATTTTTCTGAATGTAAATCAGTGGGTCCCACTGTGCCATAAAAGAGTGTCCAAAATTCTGAAAATGGAAGGAAACAGCGGATTCAGGATACTTTTTTTTCATATTAACAACTGGATCCCATTTGCTTTCCATCAGGGCTTTCATGTCTTGAATGTGGAATCCGGGGCTAAAATAGGGAGCTGTCCTCTGCACTGCAGGACATTGAGTAGCATCCCTGGCTTCCACCCACGAGATGCCAGTAGCATTCTCCTCCCTCTCCATCTCTCCCGAGACACAACAAGGAAAACTGAAATGTCTCCGGACATCTCCAAATGCCTCTTGGGGTGGGGAGTGGGGGGGAGGTGGCAAAATCACTCCTACTTGAGAACCACTGTTTTGTGTTTAGATAAACATTTGAAAAGGTGTGTGGAGGCTGGGGGAAAAAACATATTGATAGCGAGACCCTGGCTCTACAAAAAAATAAAAAATTAGCTGAGTGTGATGGTGCACACCTGCAGTCCCCGCTACTAGGGAGGCTGAGTCAGGAGTATAGCTTCAGCTCAGGAGGTCAAAGCTACAGTGAGCTGAGATTCTGCTACTGCACTCCAGCCTAGGTGACAGAGTGAGACCTTGTCTTGAAAAAAAACATATTGAGCGTAGTTTTGAAAATGTAACTGACATATTGTTTAAATCAAATGTACCCTATTTCTCCTGACTTCTTGGATACCATGTATTTGAAAATATTCAGTGTCACTATCATGCCTCTTTCCTATGAATCTGCCTAAATGCAAATACTCTGTGCTCTGGATCCCCACGCCCCTTCCTCCTCCCACCCTGGCTTTCCTAGTCTTATTTGTGTCCATCTTCCCACCAACCCTTCCTCATGTGTTCAACCCACCATGAGGCACTTTGCTCTCCATGTGAGTCAGACTGCTTCCTGTTCTGACAAGCATTGAAGGGGTGAGGTCCAGAAACCTTCAGGGTTGGGGATCCCGGCAGCCTCCAACACAGTAATGGCCACACCCAAGAGAATGGACTCATTTTCATCACCAGAGAGTTGATCCATCGCACTCAATAAAACCTCATTTGAATGCATAGGCTGCCTCAGTCCCCAGAGTGGGCTACACCAAATACAGAAATGGGTCAAAGAGACACCAAATCTAAAAGACTAGGAAAGACCAACAACACAACAGAAACATGGGAAGACTATGAATCAAAAGAAAATACAAATGGATCTTAAATTTGTGAAAAGTTGTTCAACCATACTCATAAAAGAAATACAAATTAAAACGGAGATACCATTTCATCCATCTGACTGGCAAAGATCAAAAAGTCTGATCACTTACTGATAACCAACCCATCAATACAGTGGTGAGGATGTCTCATTCATTAATGGTGTCAGTGTAAATTGCTACAACCTCCTTGAAAGGATACTTAGTATGTCTACCAACATCGTAAATGTAGAGACGCTTTTACCAGCAATTCCACTTCCAGGAATTTATCCTACAGACATACTCCTATATATGCAAAATAATACACATACAAGGATACTCACTGTACTGTGATTCATAATGACAAAAGATTGGAAATAACTACAATATCCACCATTTGGAGGGCTGCTTTAATAAATTATGATTCTTTTGTAAAATGGAATGTTATGCAGCTATAAAAAAGAATGAGGGAAAAATTTTTTTAAAAGAATGAGGGCATTCTCTATGTCATAATATGGAATAGTGTTCAATGTATATTGCTAGATAGACAAGCCACAGAATAACATGAACAGTATGCCAACAGTTGTTGAAAAACAGTACATATTCATATACGCATTTATACTCGTAGAATACCTTTGAAAAGATATCCAAAAAACTAGTAACATTGGTTACCTATAGAAAGGAGAAATGGGTAGCTGGGAGCAGAAAGAATTATTTAGCCCACTTTAGACTCCTGTAACTTGCAAATTTTATATTGTGTACACACCGCAACTATTAAATCAATCAATAAGAAGCAAGCTGAAAGAAAACGTTTCTAAGTAACTGATCCAGTTCTACCATCACCACATGTGCGTGCAGGTTACGCACATTATGGTCAGCTGCAATTTTAAATCCTCTATTCCTGTAAGTATCCATACTTGTCAGTTCAAATGTCTCAGGTTTTTTTTATTTGTTCATTTTGTCTTTGCGGTTTTTGTTTTGTTTTGTTTTTTGTCTCACTCTGTCACCCAGGCTGGAGTGCAGTGGCATGGTCTCAGCTCACTGCAGCCTCAACCTCCTGGGTTCAAGAAATTCTCCCACTTTGGCCTCTGGAGTAGCTGGGACTACAGGCATTTGGCACCATGCTCAGCTAGTTTTTTCTATTTTTGGTAAAGACAGGGTTTCACCATGTCCATCTTGCCCAGGCTGGAGTGCAGTGGTGTGATCTCAGCTCACTGCAACCTCCGCATCCCAGGTTCAAGCGATTCTCCTGCCTCAGCCTCCTGAGTAGCTGGGATTACAGGGTGTGCCACCATGCCCAGCTTATTTTTGTATTTTTAGTAGAGATGTGGTTTCACCATCTTGGCCAGTCCAGTCTCAAACTCCTGACTTCAGGTGATCCGCCCACCTCGGCCTCCCAAAGTGCTGAGATTACAGGTGTGAGCCACTGCACCAGCCTGGTCTGGTTTTCTGATTCAAAAGTAGGATGATCGACACAACCAGAACACACAAGGAACTCACCAGCTTCTCAACAGTGTTTTGAAAATGTGCTTCCTCAAAATTACCTTCCCATCACTTCGATAATGTAGTCACTGACACTGGGGTCACCACCACCTGAAGTTACGTGGACAAGCAAGCAGAATCCTTTAGAAGGTGTACTGTAATACCAACTGCCAGGGACCCAGGGGCACTCACACTTTCAATAATGCCTCCAAGTACTATCAACTGAGATTGTGCATAACAAAGTGACCTGGACCCCGAAACCTATCGGGAGTGGCAGGCACCCTCAGAACCCACCTGAGAATCTTCCCTGCAGCTCTGCCTGTGGCAATGTTTTAATGGCATATTACTCAAAGCCACCACTGACATCACTTTTAAACCTACCCCACCACCACTGCCACTCCATCATAAAATAACCCTCATATTTTAAGCTGTAAATCAGCATTTGTCAAGTTCTAAATTGAGCTACAGCAATATTTATTCATCAAAGGATAAATCTTCCCTACATAGTCATAAAACTGCCTAATAATTTAATATGCTATCATTCTTACCTGAAACTTGTCAAAAAGTGACCTGAAAGAGGCATGTGTTTTACAGTTGACTGGCAGTAAGCCTATAGTTTATTAAATAGTTCACAGGTTTAATTCTCCATATGGGGGGAAATGGCACACAGAACATATCCTATGCAGAATAACAATTCAGAGATTCATTAACCTTTGTTTTGGGATAGAAAAATGCAGATTCTGACCAGGTGAAGTGGCTCACGCCTGTAATCCCAACACTTTGGGAGGCTGAGGTGGGTGGATCACCTGAGTTGGGAGTTTGAGGCCAACATGGTGAAATCCTGTCTCCACTAAAAATACAAAAAATTACTGGGGTGTGGTGGCAGGTGCCTATAGTCCCAGCTACTTGGAGACTGAGGCAGGAGAATTGCTTGAACCCAGGAGGTGGAGGTTGCAGTGAGCTGAGATCATGCCACTGTACTCCAGCCTAGGCACCAGAGTGAGACCCTGTTTAAAAAAAAAAAAAAGGCTGGGTGCGGTGGCTCACATCTGTAATCCCAGCACTTTGGGAGGCAGGCAGATCAGGAGGTCAGGAGATGGAGACCAGGCTGGCTAACATTATGGTGAAACCCCATCTCTACTAAAAATACAAAAAATTAGCCGGGTACAGTGGCACCCGCCTGTAATCCCAGTTACTTGGGAGGCTGTGGCAGGAGAATCATTTGAACCCAGGAGGCGGAGGTTGCAGTGAGCTGAGATGGTGCCACTGCATGCCAGCATGGGTGACAGAGCGAGACCCTGTTTCAAAA
>CAUYQU010099617.1:0-19566 GCA_963574635.1 Cheracebus regulus
TTTCTCCTTTTCTCTCTTTTTCTAAAATCTCTTCCTCTTTCTTTCTCTTTCATTCTTTTTTTCTTTCTTTTGCTGTTTCTTTCTTTCTCCTTTTCTCTCTTTTTCTAAAATCTCTTCCTCTTTCTTTCTCAAAAAAAAAAAAAAACAGTAATTAGATACCATTGTCCACCTTGCAGAATGGCCAAAATTCAACCACTTACAACACCAAGCGCTGCCAAAGATATGGAGCAACAGAAATTCAGTGCTGGTAGGAATGCAAAATGGTACAACTCCTTGGAAGAGAGTTTGACTGTTTCTTAGAAAACTAAACATAATCTCAACCACGTGATCCAGCAATGACACTCTTTAATACTTCCCAAAATGAGGTGAAAACTTACGTCTACACCAAAACCTTCCTATGCATGTAGAGTAGCTGTTTTCATCATTGCCAACTCTTGAAAGAAACCAAGATGTCCTTTAATATGTGAATGGATAAACAAAGTATGGTAGATCCATACAATGGAATATGATTCCGCAATAAAAGTGAAAGAGGCTAACAAGCCACAAGAAGACATGGAGAAGCCTTAAACAAATTTTGCAGTGAAAGAAGCCAATATGAAAAAACTACATACTGTATGATTTCAGTTACAGGGCATTCTGAAAAAGGCACAACTATAGAAACAACAGAAAGACTGGTGTTTGTCATGAGTTGAGAAGTGGGTGAGAGGTGGGATGGAACGAACAGGTGGAGTACAGAGGATTTAGAGGACAGTGAAACTATTTCGTATCATACTGTATCGGTGGATACATGACATACATTTCTCAAAACCTATAGGATATATAACGCAAACAATGAACCCTAATGTAAACTATGGACTTTAATTAACAATAATACTTTAATGTTGGTTTGTCAATTGAAAAAAATGTACCACACCAATACAACATTTTAGTAATAGAGGAAACTGTAGGGTTGGGGAAGGAGTATACGGAAAATCTTTGTACTTTCTGCTCAATTTCCTGTAAATGTAAAATTGTACCAAAATATAAAGGCTTTTGATATTTAAATAATTGATAAGGTAACAAAATCAAATCTGAATAGCAATAAAATTGCTACTCATACATAAATAACAATTTATTTGTTTCATTGGCCTGAGAAGATTGTGCTGTGGCTCCACAAGATCACCAGGCAGCTACCGCCTTAGGCCGGCCCAATTTCTCCCCGAATCAACACTGTCTCTCTGCCACACGAGTCCTAAGTGAGCTGCATCTTCCAGCAACTCCTTCTCTCCACCATTAACCCCAGGAGCTATGTGGAATTGTTCAGTTCTGATGCCTTGTCAGGTAGGGACTCAGAAGTCAGCCAGAGTAAAGTGTTGGTCTGTTAGCTGCCCAGGCAGGATATGGGATCCATCTCTTCCCAGGCTGCCCTCACCCAAGCACATGCGATGGGTCCTCTGGTGGTGAGACCCAGTGTCCCTTCTCCTCACTCTGAATCCACTGATGGAGTTATACCAGTTATCTTCATCCAGTGAGCGAAGTGGAGCTGCCAATCCTGCCACACTCTGATCCTTGATTGCATCCTCATGCTCTCAGTTTTGCATGTGGCCTTGCCCTGCTCCAGTCCTTCTACCTCCCCAAACCTTCAGCTGTGACCTATGGGCCCCAGCTTCATAGGACTACAGAAGAGCACCCCCAAGCCTTTGCCAATGACCCTCCCTGTAAGTACCCTATTCCACATAGAGACCGGGCATTCCTAACTCCTCAGATACCTCAGGGTCAGAAAGTGGAATTAAGCTCCTTCTTAATTCCCTCACCCTTCCATTCTATTGTAAAACAACCAAAAAATACGTGGAAAATAATCTTGCTCTTTTAAAACTGCACATGCTGCTCTCCTCCTCACTGAACTCTGGTTCACCCTCCCCACTGACTGACCACTCTGGCACCTGGCTTGCATTTTTTCCTACCCCCAAGCTCTGCCAATAGTTGAATTTGACATTTTCATTTTCACAAAGTGCTAATCTCAAAATTCATTTTCCTCCACTGCTATCAGGTGTCCATCACAAAACTGCACTCTGGGCCTTGTCATTTCTTGTAACAGTGCCAACTCCAAAAATTATTAACTCAGACACTGCTTGCCTATAATCACTGTCTTTCCAGCCTGGTTGGCAACTCCACCCTAAGTAATGAAGTTTTATGTCCTCTCCACTTTCCCTCTATCCATGATCATTTTCTTCCTTTACCTGCTTTATCCAACCTGTATTCCACAATCATTGTGCAGTGGCACAGTTGCCTTGATTTGTCTTGATCTTCTGCTTCTATGCCCTCCCCTGAAAACCTACTGCTGCTAAAGGTCACACTACGGTGAAAACTGATTATATTATGAATTCTTAAATACTTCATGTGGGCCTTGAATGCTACTGGAAAACCTACTAGATTCCTCTACTCAACTCATTCTCCCAATCCTTCACAGTGTTTCATAGTTGCTCTACTTTTTTCAAAAGATGGAAATCATCAATCTTCTTCCACCCCAGCCATTTTCTCTCTCAGCAGATGATGAATTATTTCTATTTGCAAAGAAAAAGAAGTCATCAGGTGAGACGGCCTTGCCTTCCTCACTCAGCTGCATCTCACACACCCTGGCTTCCTCCCTTTTGTTAACAATAGGAATGCTGTTGATCCTACCTGGGACCAGAACTCCCCTAGCCATTTGTTCCATTGCTTTCCAGCTTTTCAGGATCCCAGTACCCTTACATAATGATTATGTGTGAATATGCACAGTAATCTAATCTTATCTCTGCATATTCAACCTCTTCATCCCAAGCAGAGGCATTCCTTTCGCTGTCTCAAATTAGTTATCTCCTACTTTGATATGATCCTTCCCATTACTTTTTTATAAGTTCCTCACATTTTTTAAGTGCACTCTAATGTGACCCTCACCGTACCTCACACAGTATCATATCTCCCTTTGGCCTTTCATAATGTCTTTAAGAGTTATTTAGCATATCCATATGGAATAATAAATTCATGTTTTGATCCATCCCCTCTGCTAATATCAATGATAAATGAAATATAAAAAGAGATAAGCAAAGCAAAATAGCCTGTTTCAAATAACAAAAACAATAAGAACAAACCATAAAAGCAGACATTTATATGACTGAAAACATTAAAATTTAAAACATCTGTTCAAAGAAAGACACCAAAACAAACTGAGGAATAAGGCACAGATTGGAAAAATATATTTGTAATGCACATTCTTGATAAAAGATTAGAGTCCAGCATACATAAAGAATTCCCACAATTCAATAAGGAAAATAACAAAAATCTCCAGAGAAGAATGAGCAAAAAGATAAAAAAAAAAGCAGACGGGTGTTGAACAATGAGAACACATGGACACAGGGAGGGGAGCATCACACATTGAGGTCTGTTGTGGAGGACTAGGGGAGGGACAGTGGGGGGTAGGGAGTTGGGGAGGGATAACATGGGGAGAAATGCCAGATATAGGTGATGGGGGTGGAGGCAGCAAACCACATTGCTATGTATGTACCTGTGCAACAATCCTGGATGTTCTTCACATGTACTCCTGAACCTAAACTGCAATAAAATACATATTTTTTAAAAAAAGAGAAAAAAGCAATTCAGAAAAGGAAACTAAGTTGGCAGCAAGTAGCATGAAGATGCTCAACTTCATGAGTAATGGGGAAAAGAAACCAAAGCCACGGGCCAGGCGCAGTGGCTCACGCCTGTAATCCCAGCACTTTGGGAGGCTAAGGCAGGTGGATCCCTTGAGCTCAGGAGTTTCAGACCAGCCTGGGCAACATGGCAAAACCCTGTCTCTACCAAAAATACAAAAAATTAGCTGGGTGTAGGGGCACACACCTGTGGTCCCAGCTACACAGGAGACTGAGGTGGGAAGATTGCTTGAGCCTAAGAGGCAGAAGTTGCAGTGAGCCAAGATCACACCACTGCACTCCAGCCTGGATGACAAAGTGAGAACCCATCTCAAGGGGAAAAAAAAAATTAAGGAAAAAGAAATTAAAGCCACAGTGAGATACTTTCTCCCATCCATCTGAAAGGCCACGTTGGAAAGTCTGACAACACCAAGTGTTGAGGATGAGGATGTAAAGATAACAGAAGTTCATATGCTGTGGGTGATACTGTGAGAGCCACCATCACTCTCTGGGAAAACTCCAAGCGTGTGACCTCCTATCACAGTATTCACATTCCCAGGAATAGTTGGACACAGGCATGCAAGGAGGCTCATACGAAAATGTTAAATGCAACTCTGTTTGTAATTTTTAAAACTTGGATACAGTTTAAATATCCAACAATGGAAGTTGCTAAATTAAGGCATATTTATAATATAAATAAACCTGAGCTGAATTTCCAGTGGATATGTCAATAAATTTCTAATGTATAATATTGAGCTTAAAAAAACAAGTTGCAGAAAGAAATATAATACCATTTCTATTCAGATTGCAGACTTGCAAAGCAATAGTGTATGTTATTTATGCAAACATATAAATGTAGTGATAGGATTAAATATAATACACAGAAGTGGAAGACACCAAATTAACAATAATGGTTATCTCTGGAAGGTAGGAAGTGGGATTGAGAAGATTAATACAGGGAAAGTCAAGTTGTTCTCTATTTTTTAATCTAAGCAAATATGGCGAAACATTAAGAACTGATAAAGCTAGGTGGCAGAAACATAGATGATCATTATACATTATTTTCTAATTATATATTTTATATTTTAAAAATACAAAAGTTACTGATACTCTTTATATCCACTTCTTTGCCTGGCTCCCATCCCACTGCACTCCTAGCTGGCTTCCAGAACCATCATTCCACCAAAACTAACAATGCCTGTGACTTCCTATGTATATCCCAATGCACATTTTCAGTCTCACTTGGCCTACCAGAAACAGTCTCCTGGCTTTGATGACACAGCCTCTCATTTTTCTCTACCTCACTGGTTGATCCTTCTTTCCTTCACAGCTTGCTGAAGGAGAGCAGGGATCCTCCTCTATCCCTGCTGCTCAAAGTTAGTTTTCAGAGAGAAACTTCCAGCATTGCACTATGAGGAACCATGCAGACACCTGCCCCCATGACCCCTGCCACCAGCAAAAATGGTAAACATTTTTTTAAACAACCATTTAAAGTATCTGGAAATGGTCCCAAGAGCATATGGCAAATGAAGAAATAAATGAAGAAAATCTTTAAAAATTTGTTAAGAATAATGAGTCTGTGGTATTTAAATTGAAACTCACTCCCTCCCTTTCCTGTCCCAACACAGTGTGATAAAAATTCTACTCCAGACTGGTATAGCCAGGAAAACACAGCTTCTCTCCACCCAGCAGCTAGTAAGAGGGCTTTCTTCCAGGAGGGGCAAGATGTCAGCATTTCTCATTCTGCCTCCAGTTAACTGTTGTTGAGGCTCCAAGTTCCAGGTAAGTATGGCCAAAAGATACAGGCTCCCCCTTCTTCTGCCCAGCTCTCACCCATAAGAAAGAGGCTCACTTGGATTGCCTTTGTGCTAGCTTATAAGGCACTGGTTCCTTGCCAGGAGAGGCAAACCAAGAAGACATGAATCTACTGCCTGCTACCTCCACTGAGCACTCAGCTTCTATAGTGGGAATGTCACTCAGAAAGAATTGCACTGTTGTCCTCATCTTCAGCTACAGATTTCTGGCTCAGAAGTTTTGGCTAAGGGGAGAAACAAGCCATAAACCCATAGCTACTAATCTTTTCCCATAGAAACTGATTCCATTTGCAACAGAGTATAGAGAGGTTCAAGTCTAAGGGCACTCTCAAAAATAGTGAAAGTCATCATGAAAGCCAACTAAGAGGAGATAGACTGATTGAAAGATTAGATTGATTGAAAATACAAGAGAAATTGCAGGTCAGCTAGTTTGCCCAAGAGAACCTGGAAAAGACATCACTGGGAGGAGCCTGCCTGGGGCAAGAACAAATATCACACACTGACCGCAGAAATTATTCATTTAAAGAAGCGTAATATGATTGGTTTGATGTGTGGGGCAATTGATGCCTCAGGGCATTGCTGGAAACAACAGGGCAATCAGCCTGCAACCCAGAGTCTACCAGCTGGGTGCAGTCAGGACAAGCACCAGGCCAAAAGAGCCCTGCCAAAACCAGTGCCCAAAGAAATGTGGGACACTGTAAAGCACAGTAACATACACATAATAGATGTCCCAGAATGACAGGAGAGAGAGAGAGGAGCATGACACATATTCAGAGAAATCATGGCTGAAACCCTGCAAAATAAATATATTAAAAGTTTGCCTTCCTCAGAGTTCAAGCCTAAACTTTGTCTGCTTCTCACTGTGTACTCTCTCCCTAAGTAACCTTAGACATCTGTGTGTCTGTATTAATTACTTACCTGTTTATGTCTCAGCTCAGACCTCTCTGAGCTTCAGACCTCTATATCCTACTCTTTATTTCACATCTTTTCTTGTGTGTCTCAAAAGCTAACCTCAAATGTAATGTCTCCTCTCTTTTCCACAGCCACCGTCCCTAGCCTATGACCCAGTAGGCTTTCACCTGGATCACCACAATGACCTTCTCATTGTGCACTTGCAGCAACTTACTCGATGGTACACCTGCACCCACTCCTGTTCTGCATCCCATCTGTTCACATCCTGCAGCCAGAGTGTAGCTGAGTCCAAAGCTTGTGCCATTTACCACGATAGCCAAAAGTCAAGAGACAAGGTATTGTGGCACGAAGGTGACTTTATTTCAGAAAGCTAGCAAATCAAGAAGATGGTCGACTAATATCCTACAAAACTATCTTAAAAGGCAGGAATCTCAAGCTTCTTTTTATATTAGGGGAAGGGGAATAAGGAGGGCATTGAAGTCAGGACGTAGCAGGTGACCACAGACATCTGGGCATCAGCAAGGGTTTGAGGAGTTTGCAAAATTTCTTTGCTCTTGGCCAGGTCACAATACTTCTATAAATCTTTAAATATGGTTGCTTTTGTACACACCCTTCTTACTTTTTCAGGGGTAGTATTGGGAAGGGACTGTTATCATCCTTGTAGTTAAACTAGAAACTAAATACCTCTCATCATTAGCTTGGCCTACTTTCAGGAATGAGTAAAAGTAGTTTGCTTGTGAGGTAGGAAGCAAGATGGAGTCAGCTATGTTACCTTTCATTCTTACAAGAGTGATGTTTTCCAAACACAATTTGGTTGCATCCAGACTCTCTTCCTCATGGGGAATATTAACTTCCTCTAATTAACATAAAATTCTTTAGCTTGGCCTATAAGGCCCGTGGGGTCTGGCCCCCGACTTCTAGACTTACCTTGTACCATGTTTACCACCAGGTGGTATGCGTTGGCCTTGCCTCAGGCCTAAGTATCCAGCATGCTTTCTCCACTACAGGATTTCTGTGTACACCCTCCCTTCTGCCTGGAACACTTCTTTACGTCTCTTTACCCAGTGACTGTTACTCTTCCCAGAGTAGATCAAATATCTAGTCTTCAGGGAGGTAAATTTCCCTACAATGCATTCTTCAAACACAATGTTTTTCTTCCTCATACCCCTAAAAAGAATTGCAGTGTTAACTGTATTTGTGTGATCAATTGATTCATGTCTCTCTCTCTCTGGTGTGTGTGTATGTGTGTGTGTGTATATATTTCAGAGCTCAATGATGGCAAAATTTTTGTCTGCTTTGCTCGTATTGAACACCCAATGTCTAGCACACTACTCAACAAGAATTTGTTACATGGATCCAATTTATTGAGAATGGCAATGGACTGAATGCTTGTGTATCCTCAAAATCCATATGTTGAAATCCTAATGGCCAAAGTGATAGACTGAGGTGGGGGCTTTGAGACTTGATCAGGTCATGAGAGTACAGTCTCATGAAGTGGATTAGTGCCTTATGAAAAGGACTTCGGGCTAGGCACAGTGGTTCATTCCCATAATCCCAGTACTTTGGGAAGCTGAGGTGCGAGGATTGCTTTAGGAGAGGAATTTCACACAAGCGTGCTAAACAAAGTGAGACTCCCTCTCTACGAAAAAATTTTAAAACTTAGCCTGGCATGGTGGTGCACACCTGTAGCCCCACCTACTCATTGGGGGTAGGGAGGCTGAGGGGTGACGATCACTTGAGTGATCACTATGATGGCACCACTGTACTCCAGCCTAAGTGTCAGAGCAAGACATTTTCTCTCTAAATAAATATTTTAAACATGGGGAGGAGGGTGCCTCAGAGAGGTCTCTTGCCTTCTTCCCACCACAAGGATACAATGAGGAGTTGGCAGTCTGCAATGCTAGAGAGGGCCGTCACCAGAACCTAGCCATGCTGGCACCCCGATCTCAGATTTCCAGCCTCCAGAACAGTGAGAAATGAACTTCTGTTGTTTATAAGCCACCCAGTCTGTGGCACTTTGTCACAGCATCCCAAACTGACTAAGAGAATGAGCCATTTACAATGGAATCAAAATCTCTGTCTTAACCTTGCATTGATTGGAACAAAACAAAAACTATATAATTAGATTTCAAGTGGCTTGAAATTACATTTTTTCCAAACATCTTTATATCAATAATTATTATTAGGCAGTCTCCCTCCTAATAAAATATATTGGAACTACGGCCTATTCATGTAAGGCTTATAATATTAAAATAAGTCCAACCATCTGTATCCCTTACAAGTCAACAAAAGAAATTAAGTTTAATAAATATTGCTCAGAAGTCTGCATGAGTCTGTTCAGTAGGTGCAAAATAATGGTCTCTATCATAGCATCAGATAGATTTATAAACAGATTATTGGAAGAAGAGATGCAAGGCTTTAGTCTAACATAAGTCATAATTGGATGATTTCAATCTTTACTGGGTTTGTGGTTTTGATATATGAGGATTAATATGTGGAAGGAAGAATTGAACATCTCACAGACATTCCATTTCTTTAAAATTCTGCTCCCTGGAAGCTCATTTAGAAGTTGGAAATAGTATGAAATCACGTTTCTCATGAGCAAAAAAAACAGTTTCTGAAGCTGCCTTCAGGCTTCCCCTCTTGCGACAGTCTCAGATTGATATTGGTTAAGATGAAAATGTATTCATTGTCTTTCACTAAGTTTTGCTGTGGAAGCACGCAATCCCAAACTTGTAGTGTGATACAACAAAGCTTCGCAGTCAGCTGCGAAAGAGAGGCACCTCTGCTCCTCTCCTCAGTACCCTCTTCATCCCAGCCTGCATGTAGAAAGAGCTGGACCATCTGTACTTCATCTCCCCAGTATCCTCTTCATCCCAGCCTGCATGTAGAAGGAGCTGGTCCATCTGTACTTCATCTCTTCAGTATCCTCTTCATCCCATCCTGCATGTAGAAGGAGCTGTTCCATCTGTACTTCGTCTCACTGCAGAGGGGAGAGGTCAGAGACGTCCCAACTGTACTCCTAAAGCATACACATGGATGCATTGTGGGTCCTGTATGCTTACAAGACTCGTGGCTAATGCCGATGCCAATGGAAGGGAAGCAACTTTCCACACCAGGCTTTCAGAAGGCACACAGTGCTGGATGGGGACACCTGATCTTTCTATGAGGAAAGCGAGAGCTAATAAAGCCACACCCATTGTTTGTTTATTGTCAATGGCAGCTTTCCAGATACAAGGCAGAGTTGCAGCAACAAAGATGTAGGGCTTGCAAAGCCTACAGTTTTTTCCAGCTGGCCATTTGTAGAAAAAGTTTGCAGCCCTGATCTAGAACTTAAACCAACAAAAGCCAAAGCATAGTAATAATAGAAGCAGACAGGTTCGGGTTATATATGTTTATTATTATTGTCTATAGACAATGTACCACCACCTTCCAAACCCCATCCTCTCCACCCCTCCCCATAACTAACTAAATCTAGGATGGCATTCCTAGTGTCCCACCCTTGGCATGCCACTGTTGATCATCATTACATTTTTAGGTTTTATGAGATTTGAATCCTCTTATATATCATGTATTATTTAAAAGAATTTCTTTTATCTTCTTTGTGCCAAAAAGTTATTAAAACATACATAATTATGTAATCTGGACAAAGTCATTTTATTCTACTTATAATTTTTCTTCCAAATTGCAAAAAAATTATATGTAATTCAGCTTTCTGTCCGGTACACTTACTTAGATATAGATGCTTCTAAGGGATAGTTTGAGAAAAATGTATATTCCCCTTGCTGCTTCAGAATGATTGAGATCAACAAGGAATGCATTTAAGCACAGAACACTTTCCTGACGGATGTCAGGCTACATTAAATTCAAACCATAAAATGTTTAGCAACTGCTATTTATCCATAAATAATTTGCTTCTTAGGTTCCACACTCTCCCATACATGTCCTTGCTGACAATTACAGGGGCCCCCTCCATTTCCAGTTCCACATTGTGGGATTCAGCAATGTTCAGAAGAAAAAACACAATAAATAAACAACAGTAAAACAAAATACAAATAAAAACGACAGTGTAAGAATTATTTACACAGCATTTATACTGCATTAGGTATTATAGGTAATCTAGAGACGACAAGTATATGGGAGGGTATGCATAAGTGATGCACAAATGCTGTGCCATTTTATACCAGGGACTCGAGCATCTTTGAATTTTGGTATTTGAGGGAGGTTTTGGAACCAATCCCCCATGAATACTGAGGGATGACTGTATATTACAGTGACTCTCATTTTACATACCTATTTCTCACTTTCGTTTCTTCTGATTTCCCTCCACTTTCTCTCTGATACCTCCATACAACCCTGCTGCACCCTGTGGTACAATATTGTACTGATTTCTGGGGGAGATAAAGGGAAATAAACAATACAGGAATTTTTGTATCATCATGGCCACAGAAGTGAAACCATCAATACTTGATTTTTTTAAATGAATCCATTAGTTTAGATCTTCACCACTCTTTGCAATATGACCTTATCACCCCAAAAAATCATGTGAAACATTTTAATTAGTTTCTGAGTATACATCATTATATAATGCAAATTAAAATAAGATAATCTTATTTAAAGAAATTAAATGTTTTTGTAAATGAATTGTTTGTGGATGAATTCTGAAAAACTGGTGGTAATGTTAGGAATAATAACAGACACAATAATCTTCCATACATAGACTGGTAATATTTTCTTTTCTCTCACTGTAGTTGAAAATAGTCATAAACAAAAATTTAGATCTCACCTCCTTAAAAGTACTTGCTTATTCATTGAGACCCTTGAGCCAAATATCTTCAAATTAACAAGTGATAACCTGAGTAATAGCCATGCCGTGAATGGAGAATATTGCTAATTTAGATATATCAATGCCATTTTCTAAACTTTATGAAACACTCATGTGTGCATACAAGCCTGTACTGTACAACATACTTTATATTAATTTCTATTTTACTATTAACATGTGTGCAAGAAATTTAATAAACTCAAGTGGTTCAAATTGTTGGTAATCTATATTTGAATTTTTTAGTATAAATATTTTCAAACAGCGGCCAACAAACATATGAAAAAATGCTGATCATCATTGGTCATTAGAGAAATGCACATCAAAACCACATTGAGATACCATTTCACACCAGTTAGAATGGCGATCATTAAAAAATCTGGAGACAACAGATGCTGGAGAGGATGTGGAGACATTGGAACACTTTTACACTGTTGGTGGGAGTGTAAATTAGTTCAATCATTGTGGAAGACAGTGTGGTGATTCCTCAAGGATTTAGAACTAGAAATACCATTTGACTCAGCAATCCCATTACTGGGTATATACCCAAAGGATTATAAATCATTCTATCATAAAGACACATAAACACGTTCATTGTGGCGCTGTTTACAATAGCAAAGAACTGGAACCAACCCAAATGCCCACTGATGATAGACTGGACAAAAAAAATGTGACACATATACACCATGGAATACTATGCAGCCATAAAAAACGAGGAGTTCATGTCCTTTGTAGAGACATGGATGAACCTAGAAACCATCATTCTCAGCAAACTGACACAAGAACAGAAAACCAAGCACCACATGTTTTAACTCATAGGCAGGTGATGAACAATGAGAACACTTGGGCACAGGGAAGGGAACAACACTCACAGGGCTAGGTGGCGGGGGGTGGAGGGGAGGGGAGGGGGAATAGCAGGAGGTGGGGAGGTGGGAGAGGGATAACACCAGGAGAAATGCCTGATGTAGGCAACAGCAGGGGGTGGACAGAGACAGCAAATCACCATGGCTTATATGTACCTATACAACAATCCTGCAGGATGCAGGATGTGCACATGTACCCCAAAGCCCAAATACAATAAAAAATAATAATAATAATAAAAATTTCAAACAGAAAGCAAAGTTAGAAAGAGTAGTAAGATGAAACTCCTCATTACCCTGACTTTTAAAAAAATTCCTAATGCTTGATTTATCTAAGTTGAGTCATTTACATTCAAAATAATAGCCCATTCTAATACATTTTGCAAGTGTGACCTTATTCCAGACATCTCTGTCTCTCCCGTTCAAAGACTATCCTCTATGACTGGAAGTGAGCAATTATACAATGGACCTGATTTGGTCGTGACTCTAGGGCCCCAGTCGAGGTTAAACTTCATAAACTTGAGTTTATGAAGATCTATCCACGTTAACTAACCCTTCCTTATTATGATATTTTTTTAATACAGTAGTTTTTCAAAAATTGTTCTCATTAAAGCATACATATTCCATATTTTATAGCTCATGCAGTGTCTTATCACATCAAATTATCTCTTCATTCATTCAACATGTATGCATTGAGTATGGACTATGTGTGTTATGGTTTGACTCTATGTCCCCACCCAAATCTCATTGTAATCCCCAATGTTGGGGGAGGAACCTGGCAGGAGGTGATTGGATCCTGGGGTAGACTTCCCCCTTGCTGTTCTTATGACAGTAATGGAGTTCTCATGAGATCTGATTGTTTGAAAGGGTGTAGCACTTCCCCCTTTGCTCTGTCTCTCCTGCTGCCATATGAAGATGTGCTTGCTTCCCCTTTGCTTTCTGCCATGATTGTAAGTTTCCTGGGGCCTCTCCAGCCATGCCTCCAGTATAGCCTGTAAAACTGTGAGTCAATTAAACCTCCTTTCATTATAAACTACCCAGTCTCAGTTATTCATAGCAGTGTGAGAATGAACTAATACAATGTGCTAGGCATTATTTAAAGCACAGATGGGAAAAATACTTAGATGAAATGCTACTCATTTTTAAAGTATTTTTAAAGCATTAACATCAAATGCTGATATACCATGACTCTTGAAAGATTCTCATTCACCAAACTGTATTAACTTTAGGTCTGTTAAATTATTTTTTCACCAGTGAGTCTTAAATTCTTCAAGACTTCTGAATTTACTGTCTGTTCTTAATTGAATTCAGTTACAATATTTCATCTTTTGTAGATTTGTGATATTCCAATAAAAAAGTCCACTTTACAAAAGTTCAATGTCATTTTTTATCATCAAGGAATATGCAAGAAGTATGTATCTATAATTTTCTCTTAAAAACTTTCTCAAAATAATTTAAATTTAAATATACCATTATACAAAATAGACATTATTGAATTATTTCACAAAAATGTGTGATATCATAAATAATTATGGATATCTTTGATTGAATATTTTATTCACTTCATGAAGAGGATAACCATATAAGCTTTTCTCTAAATAAGGATGTTTATCAGCAAGAAACAGGGTACCATTAATAGTTACACCAGGAAAATGGAAGTAAGTCAGATCTTACCTGGGCATATGATTTTTATAGGTCACTTTAGTCTTATTTCTAAATGGTTCTTTCTGAAACTTAAACCCCTACCAAAGACCCCTTGTCTAAGTGTTATGATTGTGCACTGATCTTTCTGCTTATATCTCATTTAGATGTCTCATAGGCATCTTGAATTTAGCATTTCCAAAATCAGACTCCTCATATGGCACCCAAATCAGCTTCTGCTACAGGCTTTCCCATTCAGTGAATAGTAATACCAACCTTACAATTGCTCAGGACCGAAGCACTGGTGTCAGATGGATTCTCAGGCCCACAATCCCCAGGGAGGTTGCGCCAAGCCTTAGGCTCTTATGTATGCATCTTCTGGGGCTTTTTAAAGTGATTATTAAGAAGGTTCCACTTGGAGACTGGCAGCATGCAGAGCTCCATGAACTCACACCCAGTGATTAAAGCATAACTAGTAGAAACTATTTTAAAAAATAAATAAATAAATAAAATAAATAAAAATAAAAAAACCAAAGCATCTAAAACCTCTGGAAATTAAACTCAAGCAAAATAGTGAAGGTCTATAGCTCTTGAGCCACAAACTGCTCTCTTTCTCCTTCTAGCTACACAGCTTGATAGAAGCTCTGCTCTACATGAGTGTGACAAAGAAGAGGGCCCCTTACTCCTGATTTCCCAGACAACTGCTATGGTGTCTCCCCAGGATGGGTAGGCTGCCACCATTTATCATATCTTCTAGCTCAACCTGCAGAGGCTAAATTCTGGTGAGTGTGGCCAAGAAGTCAAAACTTACACTATAAAAAACTACAACATTGTTTAAAAAATTAAAGATCAAAATAAATGGAAAATAACTCACATCAATGGATCAGGAGATTTAGCATTAGGATGGTGATACAATTTGGATGTTAGTCCCCTCCAATTCTCATGTTGACATGTAATATCCAATGTTAGAGGTGGAACCTGGTGGGAGGTGTTTGGGTCATGAGAGTGGATCCCTCATGAATGGCTTGGTGCTGTATTTGTGATAATGAGGAGTTCTTGCTTTAAGTTCTTGCAAGATCTGGTGGATTAAAAGTGTGTGGCGCCTCACCCCCTTCTCTCCCTTACTCTCACTCTCACAGTGTGATGTGCCTGCCCTACCATGATTGTAAGCTTCCCGAGACCCTCACCATAAGCCAAGCAGATGCTGGTGCCGTCCTTGTACAGCCTGCACAACTGTGAGCCAATTAAATCTCTTTTCTTTATAAATTACCCAGTCTCAGGTATTCCTTTATAGTAATGCAAAAATGGATTAACACAGAAAATTACAACTAAGGAGTGGGGCATTGTTCTCAAGATACCTGAAAATGTGGAAGCAGATTTGGAACTGGGTAATAGGCAGAGGTTGGAGGAGTTTGGAGGACTCAGAAGAAGATGGGAAGATGAGGGAATATTTGGAACTTCTTAGAGGTTGGTTAAATGATTATAACCAAAATGCTGACAGATATGAATAGTGAAGGCTACGCTGATGAATTATCAGACAGAAATGCATACGTTATTATAAATTAGAATAAAGATCACCCTGTTACAGCCTAGCAAAGAACTTGGCTGCATTATATCCATGTCCCAGGGATCTGTGGAAGTTTGAACTTAAAAGTGATGATCTAGGATATCTAATGGAAGAAATTTCTTAACAGCAAAATATTCAAGATGTTGCCCAACTGCTTCTATCATCCTATGATCAGATACAGAAGGAAAGAAATGAATGAAAGTTGGAAGCAGAGCATAAAATCAGCCTAGCCCTGTGGCACAGAAGGAAAAAGCATTTTCAGAAGAGGAATATAAGCAGGCTATGTAGCAACCATTTGCTAAAGAGACTTGCATGACTAAAAGAGATCCAAGTGCTAATACCCAAAACAATGGGGAAGCATTTCAGAGATCTTAGAGAGAGCACCTTACATCACAGGCCCAGAGGCCTAAGAGGAAAGAACAGTTTCAGGGGCCAGGCCTGAGGCCCTGTTGCCCTGTTCAGCCTCAGAACATGGTTCCCTGAATCCCAGCTGCTCCAGCTCTAGCTGAGGCTCAAAGGGCCTCAAATACAGCTTGGGTCTCTGCTCTGAATGGCACAAATCATAAGCCTCGTCACCTTCCACATGGTGGTAAGTCTTCAGGTGCACAGAATATAAGCATGAAGAAAGTCTGGCAGCTTCCCCCTAGATTTCAGAGGACGTATGACAAATCTTAGGTGCCCAGTAAAAATCCAGCCATAGGTGAAACCCCCACAGAGAGCCTCTAGTAAGGCAGTGATGAGGGATTGGAGCCCCACACAGAGTCCCCAGTGGGGCACTGTTTAGTGGAGCTGTGAGAAGAAAGCCACTGTCTTCCAAACCCCAGAATAGTAGATCCACCAACACCTTGCACCTGGAAAAGCCAAGACACCCAACACCAGCCTGTGAGAGCAACCACAGGGGCTGAACCCTGCAAAGCCTCATGGACAGAGCTGCCCAAGGTCTTGGGAGCCCACCCCTCAATACTGTGCTCTGGATGTGGGATGTGAAGTCAAAAGAGGTTATTTTGCAGCTTTATGATTTAATGACTGCCCTGCTGAGTTTCAAACTTGCATTGGACTTGTAGCCCCTTTCTTTACGTGAATCTCTCCCTTTTGGAACAGGAATGTTTACCTAATGCTGGAACCTGCATTGTATCTTGGAAGAAAATAACTTGTTTTGGTTTTATAGGCTCATAGGGGGAAAAACTCATCTCCAGATGAGACTTGGGAACTGGGACTTTTGAATTACAACTGAAATGAATCAAGATGTGGGGAACTATTGAGAAGGGGTGATTATATTTTGCAATGTGAGAAAGACATGAGATTTGGCAGGGGCAGGGGTGGAATGATATACTTTGTATGTTTGTGCCCTCCAAATCTCATATTGAAACACAATCTCCAATGTTGGAGGTGGGGGCCTGGTGGGAGTTGTTTGGGTCACAGGAGTGGATCCCTCATGAATGTTTGGTGTTGTCCTAGTGATTATGAGGAATTCTCACTCTGAGTTCATGGGAGCAGTAGTTGTTTAAAACTGTGACACCTCACCTCTCTCTCCCTCTCTCTCTCTCTCTTTCTCTCTCTCTCTCTCTCCCTCCCCCTCTCTCTTGTTCTCACTCTCACTATGTGACCTACCTGCCCCTGCTTCACCTTTCACCATGATGGTAAACTTCCTTAGGTCCTCACCAGAAGCCAAGATGTTGTTGTCATGCTTGCACAGCCATCAGAACCATGAGCAAATTAAACCTTTTGTTTTTATAAATCACCTAGTTTCAGATGTTCCTTTATAGTAACATAAAAATGTACTAACACACATGGCAATACTTCGCAAATTGATATACAGACTCAAGGCAAAATCTACCAGCGTCCTAGGGAACTTCTTTATAAAAATTAACAAGCCAGTGTTAAAATTCATATGGACTTTCATGGGTTCCAGAATGGCAAAAATAATCTTGCAAAAGAAGAACAAAATAGAAAAATGTATACTTCCCAATTTCAAAACTTACAATAAAGCAACAGTAATGAAGACAGTGTAGTATTGGCACGATAATAGACATGTAGATCAGTGAAATAGAACTGAAGAGTCTAAAATAAACCCATACATCTATGGTTAACCAATTTTTGATGGGGGTGCCAAGGCCTTTCAATCAGGAATAAATAGTCTTTTCAGCAAATACACTGAGTCAATTGTATAGTCACTTGCAGAATAAATTTGGAAATTTACTTTATATAATATGCAAAAATTAAAATGGATCAAAGACCTAAATGTAAGAGCCAAATCTATAAAACTCTTGGAAAAAAATAGGGGAAAATCTTCATGACACTGAATTTGGCAATAATTTTTTGGATATGACAGTACAAGCACAGGCAACAAAATATGCCCTCTCTCACCACTCCCATTCAACACAGTATTGGAAAGTTCTGGGCAGGGCAACCAGGCAAGAAGAAGAAATAAAAGGATATTCAATTAGGAAAAGAGGAAGTCAAATTGTCTCTATTTGCAGATGACATGGTTGTGTATTTAGAAGACCCCATCGTCTCAGCCCAAAATCTCCTCAAGCTATTAAGCAACTTCCAAAAAGTCTCAGGAATCAAAATCAATGTACAAAAATCACAAGCATTCCTATATACCAATAACAGACAAACAGCCAAATCCTGACTGAACTCCCATTCACAATCACTACAAAGAGAATGAAATGCCAAGGAATACAACTAACAAGGGATGTGAAGGACCTCTTCAAGGAGAACTACAAACCACTGCTCAAGGAAATAAGAGAGGACACAAACAGATGGAAAAACATTCCATGCTCATGATTAGGAAGAATCAATATCATGAAAATGGCCATACTGCCCAAAGTAATTTACAGATTCAACGCTATCCCCATCAAGCTACCATTGACTTTCTTCACAGAATTGGGAAAAAAAACCACCTTAAACTTCATATGGAACCAAAAGAGAGCCCACATAGCCAAGACAATCCTAAGCAAAAAGAACACAGCTGGAGGCATCATGCTACCTGACTTCAAACTATACTACAAAGCTACAGTAATCAAAACAGCATGGTACTGGTATCAAAACAGCGATATACACCAATGGAACAGAAGAGAGGCCTCAGAAGTAACGCCACACATCTACAACCATCTGATCTTTGACAAACCTGACAAAAACAAGCAACGGGGAAACGATTCACTATCTAATAAATGGTGTTGGGAAAACTGACTAGCCACACTTAGAAAGCTGCAATTGGATCCCTTCCTTACACTTTATACAAAAATTAACTCCAGATGGATTAAAGATTTAAACAGAAGACCTAACACCATAAAATCCCTAGAAGAAAGTCTAGGTAATACCATTTAGGACATAGGCATGGGCAAGGACTTGATGACTGAAACACCAAAAGCAATGGCAACAAAAGTCAAAATAGACAAATGGGACCTAAATAAACTCCAGAGCTTCTGTACAGCAAAAGAAACAATCATTAGAGTGAACTGGCAACCAACAGAATAGGAAAAAATGTTTGCAATCTACCCATCTGACAAAGGGCTAATAACCAGAATCTACAAATAACTTAAATAAATTTGCAAGAAAAAAACAAACAACCCCATCAAAAAGTGGGCAAAGGATATGAATGGACACTTCTCAAAAGAAGACATTTATGCAGCCAACAAACATATGAAAAAAACTCATCATCACAGATCATTAGAGAAATGCAAATCAAAACCACATTGAGATACCATCTCACACCAGTTAGAATGGCGATCATTAAAAAATCTGGAGACTACAGATGCTAGAGAGGATGTGGAGAAATAGGAACACTTTTACACTGTGGGTGGGAGTGTAAATTAGTTTAATCATTGTGGAAGACAGTGTGGCAATTCCTCAAGGATCTAGAACTACAAATACCATTTGACCCAGCAATCCCATTACTGAGTATATACCAAAAGGATTATAGAACATTCAGTTATAAAGACACATGCACACAAATGTTCATTGTGGTACTGTTTAGTGCCTTTAGCATTAGTTCCTTTAGCAAAGTCTTGGAACCAACCCAAATGCCCATCAATGATAGACTAGATAAAGAAAATATGGCACATATACACCATGGAAAATTATGCAGCCATAAAAAAGTATGAGTTTATGTCCTTTGCAAGGACATGGATGAGTCTGGAAACCACCATTCTCAGCAAACTGACACAAGAACAGAAAACCAAACACCACATGTTCTCACTCATAGGTGGGTGTTGAACAATGAGAACACATGGACATAGAGAGGGGAACATCACACACCAAGGTCTGTTGGGGGTTGCGGGGCTAGGGGAAGGACAGC
>CAUYQU010099620.1:0-27339 GCA_963574635.1 Cheracebus regulus
TGTGGGGCTCCTCCACTGGGAATGTCCTGGTCGGTGGGCAGCGAAAATTTATTGGTAAGTGTGGCGTCCACTGGCTCTTTGCGCTTTTACTGGGAGCTGCAATCCTGAGCTGCTAGTGATCGGCCATCTTGGATCTCTCTCTCCATATATTTTTTTTTGAGACAGAGTTTCTCTCTTGTCACCCAGGCTGGCATGCAGTGGTGCAATGTCAGCTCACTGCAACCTCCGCCTCCCGGGTTCAAGTGACTCTCCTGCCTCTGCCTCCCAAGGAGCTGGGATTACAGGCATGTACCACCACACCCAGCTGTTTTTTTGTATTTTTAGTAGAGACAGGGTTTTGCCACGTTGGGCAGGATCATCTCGAACTCCTGACCTCAGGTGATCTGCCAGCCTCGGCCTCCCAGTGTGTTGGGATTACAAGTGGGAGCCACTGTGCCTGGCCAATATTTCCCCAGTTTTTAGATTTATCATTTTACCTTTCACCTTCTGATTTATATTTTTCCCGAGTTTAATGTTTACATATGTGTAACATCAAGTGTCAGGTTTCATTATTTTTCTGATAATGGGTATCCAGTTGACCTGGCACCATTTATTGAAAATATCCTTCTTTAGGCCGGGCGTGGTGGCTCATGCCTGTAATCACAGCACTTTGGGAGGCCGAGGCAGGTGGATCACAAGGTCAGGAGATCGAGACCATCCTGGCTAACATGGTGAAACCCCGTCTCTACTAAAAGTACAAAAAATTAGCTGGGCATGGTGGTGTGCGCCTGTAGTCCCAGCTACTGGGGAGGCTGAGGCAGGAGAATTGCTTGAACCTGAGAGGCTCAGGTTGCAGTGAGCCAAGATCGTGCCACTGCACTCCAGCCTGGACAACAGAGAGAGACTCTGTCTCAAAAGAAAAGAAAAAAAAATCCTCCTTTATCTCACTTACTGTAAATTAGTAAATTCTATGTATGGTTTCTGGCTTTGGATTCTTTTCCATTCCATCTTTATTTTTGTCTTTTTATTTTTTTGAGACAGGGTCTTGCTCAGTCATCCAAATTGCAGTGCAGTGGTGTGATCACAGCTCGTTGCAACCTCTGCCTCCTGGGCACAAGTGATCCTTCTACCTCAGCCTCCTGAGTAACCTGGGACTTAGAGGCATGTGCCACCATGCCTGGCTAATTTTTTAATTTGTTGTAGAGACAGGGTCTTGCTCTGTTGCCCAGGCTGGTCTCAAACTCCTAAGCTCAAACAGTCTGCCCACCTTAGCTTCCCAAAGTGCTGGGATTAAAAGCGTAAGCCACCATACCAGGCCTAATGCTATCTTAGTAACTGCGCTAAGTCTTGATATCTGTCATTGTAGATTTTTCAACTTTGTTCTTCAAGACTATTTTGGCTATTCCTGGCCTTTGGATTTCCGTGTAAATACTACCATCTATCTTTTGGTTGCTACTTTTAAAAATTGGGATTGTGATTGATATTTAATTGAACCTATAAAGAAATTTGGGAGAAATTGACATCTTTACAATTAAGTTTTACAGCCCAATAACCTAGCATATCTTTTCATTCATTTAAAGTAATGAGAGAATTCTTTTATGTGTAGACATCTTGTGTATCTTTTGCTAGAGTTATTCTTGATTTTTTTTTTTTTTATATACTTTAAGTTCTGAGGTACAAGTGCAGAACGTGCATGTTTGTAACATAGGTATACATGTGCCATGGCGGATGGCTGCATCCGTCACCTCGTCATCTACATTAGGTATTTCTCCTAATGTTATTCCTCCCCTAGCCCCCCACCCCCCGACAGGCCCCTGTGTGTGATGTTCCCCTCTCTGCGTTCATGTGTTCTCATTGTTCAACTCCCACTTATGAATGAGAACAAGCAATGTTTGGTTTTCTGTTATTGTGTTAGTTTGCTGAGAATGATGATTTTCAGCTTCATCTGTGTCCCTGCAAAGGACATGAACTCATTCTTTTTTATGGCTGCATAGTATTCCATGGTGTCTGTGTGCCACATTTGCTTTATCCAGTCTGTCATTGATGGGCATTTGGGTTGGTTCCAGGTGTTTGCTATTGTGAACATTGCCGCAAAAACATACCTGTGCATGTATCTTCCTAATTGAATGATTTATATTCCTTTGGGTGTATACCCGGTAATGGGATTGCTGGGTCAAATGGTATTTCTGGTTCTAGATCCTTGAGGAATTCACCACATTATCTTCCACAACGGTTGAACTAATTTACACTCCCACCAACAGTGTAAAAGTGTTCCTATTTCTCCACATCCTCTCCAGCATCTGTTGTCTCCTGACTTTTTAATGATCGCCATTCTATCTGGCGTGAGATGGTATCTCATTGTGGTTTTGATTTGCATTTCTCTAATGACCAGTGATGATGAGCTTTTTTTTCATGTTTGTTGGCCGCGTAAATGTCTCCTTTTGAGAAGAGTCTGTTCATATCCTTTGCCAATTTTTTGATGGGGTTCATATCCTTTGCCAATTTTTTGATGCCAATTTTTTTCTTGTAAATTTGTTTAAGTTCTTTGTAGATTCTGGATATTAGCCCTTTGTCAGATGGGTAGATTGCAAAAATTTTCTCCCATTCTATAGGTTGCCTGTTCACTGTGATGATAGTTTCTTTTGCTGTGCAGAAGCTCTTTAGTTTAATTAGATCCCATTTGTCTATTTTGACTTTTGTTGCTATTGCTTTTGGTGTTTTAGACATGAAGTCTTTGACCTTGCCTATGTCCTAAATGGTATTGCCTCAGTTTTCTTCTAGTGTTTTTATGGTTTTAGGTCTTAGGTTTAAATCTTTAATCAGTCTTGAGTTAATTCTTATATAAGGTGTAAGGAAGGGATCCAGTTTCAGCTTTCTGCATATGGCTGGCCAGTTTTCCCAACACCATTTTTTAAAAAGAGAATACTTTCCCAATCGTTTGTTTTTGTCAGGTTTGCCAAAGATCAGATGGTTGTAGATATGTGACATTATTTCTGAGGCCTCTGTTCTGTTCCATTGGCCCATATATCTGTTTTGGTACCAATGCCATGCTGTTTTGATTACTGTAGCTTTGTAGTATAGTTTGAAGTCTGGTAGCGTGATGCCTCCAGTTTTGTTTCTGGTTTTTTTTTTTTTTTTTGCTTAGGATTGTCTTGGCTATGTGGGCTCTTTTTTGTTCCATGTGAAATTTAAAGTAGTTTTTTCCAGTTCTGTGAAGAAAGTCAATGGTAGCTTGATGGGGATAGCATTGAGTCTATAAATTACTTTGGGCAGTATGGCCATCTTCATGATATTGATTCTAACCATGAGCATGGAATGCTTTTCCATTTCTGTCCTCTCTTGTTTCCTTCAGCAGTGGTTTGTAGTTCTCCTTGAAGAGGTCCTTCACAAACCTTGTAAGTTGTATTCCTTCCTCTTTGTAGCATTTGCAAATGGGAGTTCACTCATGATTTGGCTCTCTATTATTGGTGTGTAGGAATGCTTGTGATTTTTAAACATTGATTTTGTATCCTGAGACTTTGCTGAAATTGCTCATCAGCTTAAGGAGATTTTGGGCTGAGACGATTGGGTTTTCTAAATATATAATCATGTCATCTGCAAATAGAGACAATTTGATTTTCTATTTCCTAATTGTATACCCTTTATTTCTTCCTCTTGTCTGTCCTGGCCAGAACTTCCAATGCTATGTTGAATAGGTGTGGTGAGAGAGGGCATCTTTGTCTTGCACCAGTTTTCAAAGGGAATGCTTCCAGTTTTTTCCCATTGAGTGTGTTATTTCAGTGAGTTTGTCACATTATTTTGAGATACCTTCCATCAATACCTAGTTTATTGAGAGTTTTTAGCATTAAGGGCTGTTGAATTTTGTTGAAGGCCTTCTCTGCATCTATTGAGATAATCATGTGGTTTTTGTCTTTGGTTCTGTTTATGTGATGGATTATGTTTATTGATTTACATATGTTGAACCAGCCCTGCATCCCAGAGATGAAGCCGACTTGATTGTGCTGGATAAGCTTTTTGATGTGCTGTTGGATTCGGTTTGCCAGTATTTTATTGAGGATTTTTGCACTGATTTTCATCATGGATATTGACATGAAATTTTCTTTTTTTGTTGTGTCTCTGCCAGGTTTTGGTATCAGGATGATGTAGGCCTCATAAAATGAGTTAGGGAGGATTCCCTCTATTTCGATTGTTTGGAATAGTTACAGAAGGAATGATACCAGCTCCTCTTTGTACCTCTGGTAGAATTCGGCTGTGAATCTTTCTGGTTCTAGACTTTTTTGGTTGGTAGGCTATTAATTGCTGCCTCAACTTCAAAACTTGTTATTGTTCTATTCAAGGATTCAACTTCTTTCTGATTTAGTCTTGGGAGGGTGTAAGTGTCCAGGAATCTATCCATTTCTTCTAGATTTCCTGTTTATTTGCATAGAGGTGCTTATAGTATTCTCTGATGGTAGTTTATATTTCTGTGGGATCAGTGGTGATATCCCCTTTATTTTTTATTGCATCTATTGATTCTTTTCTCTTTTCTTCTTTATTAGTCTGGCTAGTGGTCTATATATTTTGTTGCTCATTTCCAAAACCAGCTCTTGGATATTTTGATTTTTTTTTGAAGTGTTTTTTGTTTGTCTGTCTCCTTCAGTTTTGCTCCCACCCTAGTTATTTTTGTCTTTTGTTAACTTTTGAATTTGTTTGCTCTTGCTTCTCTACTTCTTTTAATTGGGACATTAGGATGTCAGTGTTAGGTCTTTTCTGCTTTCTCATGTGGGCATTTATTTCTATAAACTTCCTTCTACACACTGCTTTAAATGTGTCCCTGATTCTGGTGCGTTGTATCTTTGTGCTTATTGGTTTCAAAGACATCTTTGTTTTTGCCTTCATTTTGTTGTTTATCCAGTAGTCATTCAGGAGCAGGTTGTTCAGTTTCCATGTAGCTGTGCGGTTTTCAGTGAGTTTCTTAATCCTGAGTTCTAATTTGATTGCAGTGTGGTCTGAGAGACTGTTATGATTTCCATTCTTTTGCATTTGCTGAGGAGTGTTTTACCTCCAATTATATGGTCAATTTTAGAATAAGCGCAATGTGGTGCTGAGAAGAATGTATATTCTGTTGATTTGTGGTGGAGAGTTCGGTAGATGTCTATTAGGTCTGCTTGGTCCAGATCTGCATTCAAGTCTTGAATATCCTTGTTAATTTTCTGTCTAGATCTGTCTTATGTTGACAGTAGGGTGTTAGAGTCTCCCACTATTATTGTGTGGAAGTCTAAGTCTCTTTGTAGATCTCATAAGAACTTGCTTTATGAATCTGGATGCTCCTGTATTGGGTGTGTATATATTTAGTTATCATTAGCTCTTCTTGTTGCATTGATCCCTTTACTATTATGTAATGCCCTTCTTGTTTCTTTTTATCTTTGTTGATTTAAAGTCTATTTTATCAGAGACTAGGATTGCAACCCCTGCTTTTTTTTTGCTTTCCATTTGCTTGATAAATATTCCTCCATCCTTTTATTTTAAGCCTATGTTTGTCTTTGCATGTGAGTTGGGTCTCCTGAGTACAGCACACTGATGGGTCTTGACTATTCAGTTTGCCAGTCTGTGTCTCTTAAATGGGGCATTTAGCCCTTTACATTTAAGGTTAACGTTGTGTGTGAATTTGATCCTGCCATTATGATGCCGGCTGGTTGTTTTGCCTGTTAGTTGATGCAGTTTCTTCATACCATCGATGGTCTTTACAATTTGGCATGTTTTTGCAGCAGCTGGTACCAGTTGTTCTTTTCCATGTTTAGTGGAAGCTCTTCAGGAGCTCTTGTAAGGCAGGCCTGGTGGTGACAAAATCTCTCAGCATTTGCTTGTCTGTAAAGGATTTTTTTTTCTCTTTCACTTATGAAGCTTAGTTTGGCTGGATATGAAATTCTGGGCTGCAAATTCTTTTCTTTAAGAATGTTGAATGTTCGCCCCTGCTCTCTTCTGACTTGTAGTGTTTCTGCAGAGAGATACACTGTGAGTCTGATGGGCTTCCCTTTGTGAGTAACCCAACCTTTCTCTCTGGCTGCCCTTAGCATTTTTTACTTCATTTCAACGTTGGTGAATCTGACGATTATGTGTCTTGGGGTTGCTTATCTTGAGGAGTATCTCTGTGGTGTTCTCTATATTTCCTGAATTTGAGTGTTGGCCTGCCTTGCTAGGTTGGGAAGTTCTCCTGGGTAATATCCCAAAGAGTTTTCCAACTTGGTTCCATTCTCCCTGTCACTTTAAGGTACACCAATCAAATGTAGATTTGGTCTTTTCACCTAATCCCATATTTCTTGGAGGCTTTAAGGCTTTGTTCATTTCTTTTCACTCTTTTTTCTCTAATCTTGTCTTCTCACTTTATTTTATTGAGTTGATCTTCAATCTCTGATATCCTTTCTTCCACTTGATTGCTTTGGCTATTGAAACTTGTATATGCTTCACAAAGTTCTTGTGCTGTTTTTTTTTCAGCTCCAACAGGTAGTTTATATTCTTCTCTAAACTTATTATTCCAGTTAGCAATTCATCTAACCTTTTTTCAATGTTCTTAGCTTCCTTGCATTGGGTTTGAACATGCTCCTTTAGCTTAGAGGAGTTTATCGTTACCCGCTTCCTGAAACCTGCTTCTGTTGATTCGTCCAACTCATTCTCCATCCAGTTTTGTTCTCTTGCTGGCGAAGAGTTATGATACCTTGGAGGAGAAGAGGCGTTCTGGTTTTTGGAATTTTCAGCCTTTTTGCGCTGGTTTCTCCCCATCTTCGTGAATCTATCTACCTTTGGTCTCTGAGTCAGTGACCTTTGGATGGGGTCTCTAAGTGGATGTCCTTTTTGTTGATGTTGAAACTATTCCTTTCTGTTTGTTAGTTTTCCTTCCAACAGTCAGCCTGCTGCTCATCTGCTGGAGTTTGCTGAGGGTCCACCCCAGACTCTGCTGCCCAGGTACCACCGGCAGAGGCTGCTGAACAGCAGAGATTGCTGCCTGTTCCTTCCTCTGGTAGCTTCGTCCCAGAAGGGTACCCGCCAGATGCCAGCCAGAGCTCTCCTGTATGAGGTTGCCTCTACTGGGAGGTGTCTCCCAGTCAGGATACATGAGGCTCAGGGATCCACTTGAGGAGGCAGTCTGTCCCTTATCAGAGCTCGAATGTTGTGCTGGGATATCCGCTGCTCTCTTCAGAGCTGCCAGGCAGGGACGTTTAAATCTGCTAAAGCTGTGCCACTGCCTCCTCTTTTCCCAGGCTGTCTGTCCCAGGAAGCCGGGGGCTTTATTTATAAGTCCCTGATGGGCTGCTGCCTTTTTTCAGAGATGCCCTACCCAGCGAGGAGGGACTCTATTGAGACAGTCTGCCTGAAGCGGCCTTGCTGAGCTGTGGTAGACTCTGTCCAGTTGAATTTCCCAGCAGCTTTGTTTACACTGTAAAGATTAAAAACCACCTCAGCAATGGTAGATGCCCGTTACCCCCACCAAGCTCACCGTCCCAGTTCGAGCTTAGACTGCTGTGCTGGCTGTAAGAATTTCAAGCCCGTGGATTTTAGTTTGCTGGTCTCTGTGGGGCTGGGAACCCTGAGCCAAACCATTTGACTCCCTGGCTTTAGCCCCCTTCCCTGGGGAGTGAATGTTTTTGTCTCACTGGTGTTCCAGGCACCACTGAGGTATGAAAAAAAAAATACCGCTGCGGCTAGCTCAGCGTCTGCCCAAATGGCTTCCTAGTTTTGTGCTGGAAGCCCAGGGCCCTGGTGGTTGTTTAGGTACCGGAGGGAATCTCCTGGTCTGTTGGTTGTGAAGACCATGGGAAGAGTGCAGTATCTGGGCCAGAGTGCAGGGTATGAACCATAATGGCTTCCCTTGGCAAGGAGAGGAAGTTCCCCAACTCCTTGCGCTTCCCGGATGAGGCGATGCCCCACCTTGCTTGGGTCACTCTCCTTGGGCTGCACCCACTTTCCAGCCAGCCTTAATGAGATGAACCAGGTACCTCAGTTGGAAATGCAGAAATCACCCGCCTTCTGTGTTGATCTCGCTGAGAGCTGCACACCAGAGTTGTTCCTATTCGGCCTTCTTGACAGCAATCTATTCTTGAATATTTTTTTATACTGATCACATATTCTTGATATTTTTTGATGCTATGGTAATGAATGGTATCTTTTTAAAAACCTTTTTCTAGCCTGGGCAACATAGGGAAACCTCATCTCGACAGAAAAGTTAGCTGGGTGTGGTGGGATGTACTTGTGGTCACAGCTGCGGAGGAGGCTGAGGTGGGAGGATCACTTGAGTCCAGGAGGTCGAGACTGCAGTGAGCCATGATCACCTGATTATTCCATTGCATTCCAGCCTGGGTGACAGAAGAAGACCTTGTCTAAAGAAAAAAAAATCTTTGTTGTTAGTTTATAACAAATATAATTGATTTTTACTTACTGATTTTTAGATACCATGGTGCTGCCAAATTTGCTGAGTAATTCTAATAGTTTTCTGTGCATGTTTTGGGTTTTTACAGGTACACAGTTATGTTTGAAAATAGTATAGCTTTTTTCATTTTGAGTCCTTTTAACTTTCTTTTCTATGCCTTGTTATAATTGCTGTTACCCCCAGTAAAACAGTGATTAGAAAGGGGTGATAGGTGCCATTCTTGTCTCATTTCTTATTTTAAGAGAAAGCTGTATTTTACTTTTAGTATGATAATTACTGTAGAGTTTTGTCCCTGCTTTTTGTCAAATTAAGTGAGTTCCATTTTATACATAGGTTATTAATAATAGTGTTTTTTTGTGACTGGGTGTTGAATTTTATCAAATTATTTTTCTGTGTCTATTTAATTATATATTTTCCTTCTCTAGTCTGTTATTATGGCAAATGACATTGACTTTCTTTTTTTCTTTCTTTCTTTTTTTTTTTTTTGAGACAGACTTTCACTCTTGTTACCCAGGCTGGAGTGCAATGGCACAATCTCAACTCACCACACCTCTGCCTCCTGGGTTCAAGCAATTCTCCTGCCTCAGCCTCCCGAGTAGCTGGGATTACAGGCATGCGTCATCATGCCTGGCTAATTTTTTTGTATTTTTAGTAGAGATCAGGTTTCTCCATATTGGTCAGCCTGTTCTCAAACTCCTGACCCTCAGGTGATCCGCCTACCTCGGCCTCCCAAAGTGCTGGGAATACAGGTGTGAGCCACCATGCCTGGACTACATTGACTTTCAAATGTTAAGCAAACTTTGCATTTAGGAATAAGTCCAATTTGGATATGATGTGTTATCCCTTTTGTATATCAATTGCTAATATTTTGCTTAGGACTTTTGCATCCATTATAGTGAAAGGAATGGAATTGTGTATTTATAGAATGTTAAATATATTGTTGAGGTGTTTTTGTTTGTAGACCTTTGAGAGAATAAATTACAAACTAGCATAAGGTGAAATTTTTGTGGTAAACTAGAGGTCTTTTAACTGACTTAAGTCCAGCTGCTTGCTACTCAGAGGCGAAAAAGACAAGAAATGAGGTGTGATGAAAGGAAAGTAGTTTTAGAATGGCCAGGCTCTTACCTTCAAAAGACTATTCTGTAATTTCTGAAACATGCTTTCCCATATTATAATTTTTTCTTAATTGGAAATGACCCAGACATCTAATGAGGATCAATTACTTCATTCAAAATAATTTTAAGATTTTAAATTACACAGAAAGTCCACTTAAGAGCATTTATCTCATTTATATGTCCTAAGCTTTTTTCATTTTTAACAATTTACCTAGATTACTTCTGAAAAGTGAGCTGTTGTACAAAGCTGGTCATTATTTAAAGTTGTTTCCCTGTTAACTGTTTTTAAAGTCTGAATAACAAGTGAACACCTAAATAAGAACCTTAGAGTTAAATATATTTTGCCGATAACTCAGAAGATTGAGCTGTTTTCATTGAACCAATAATCTAAATTAAATTAGTCTTATTTGTTAAAAAAAACACACACACACAAATATTAGTCTGATTTTGACTAGGTTTATAGTCTTATAACCTTTATGTCAAACCTGACATCTTAATATATAGACAGAGACAGATATAAAACCATTTGGTCAATAAACTCATATAAAAATGTATGCTGATAACTCTGAAAACATTTTATTTTTATTAATAACTTTAAAATCATTTTTATTTACCAAGATTCATGTGAACTTGAAAAGCATTAGGACTTAATTTATGAGTACTCATTTACTTATAAGCCAGTTTGGTAGCATGCTAGATACCACATATAATACATGTATGTCTAAACATGTATACATACAGGCACAAAGATCTAGTATCTTTTACCTCAGAATCTAACCATAAGATAGCAGTACAAACTCACCACTGTGTAAAAGAGCCGATCCAAATTATTTTTCTGATAAAATTGGAACCTGTTCACATGGCTAAACCTTGTTTGCCCTGATAGATAATCTGAGGAAAGCTGTGAACCAAAATTTGGGTAAAGCAATCTCTGGCAGTTTGGTTTTAAAAACCTCTTTTATCCTTTTTTTCTGTTTTTTCTTCAGTTTCAAATGAGTTCCTAATGATTGTATTATAGCAATAACTGGCTGAAAACTATAAGAAAAAAAAAACAACTCTCCAAGTGATCTTTAAACAGTGAGTTTTATCTCAACTCAGGTAGCTTAATAACAGCATGTTCAAAGCAGGCAGTAAAGAAAAGAGAAAATAGAGAATTAGCTTTAGAGAACTGTTTAATTTTATAGTTGCAGGTTAGCCATTTGAGCTCTGAATTTTTCTTATTGTAATTTGCCCATTAGTTTTAAAATGTGCACAAAAACAGGCCATAATATGTTACCAACTGGAGTCTCAGATAGTCTAGGAAAGAGCTCACATGCTTTCTTCCCTCACAAAGCTTGATACGGATACAAGAAATACTCTGAAGTCCAAAAGAGGATGACAAAATGAGAGGCCAGGTGTTGGAAACCATTTCTTCCCTAGCGAGGAGAGGAGCATCCTATCTTGCTGCTTTCTAGTCTTGGTGGATGGGATGGAGACGGTTTCAAAGCACCCTTGGAGAGAGGGGTAACGCTAAACAGAGATGCAAACACAGACGGATCCAATGCAGGTGGAACACTCCAAACCCATCCCCAAGAAGGAGAGACTGGAGGCAAGTCCTGAGATCTTGTCTCAAACCCAGACAGTACCACAGAGTGACCTGCATTGGGTCCGGATAGCAATGGCACCACAGATGACCTGTGCTAGGTCCAGACAACTATAAAGCACAGATAACAAAGATGGAGAATTTCCTAGTACACTGGTTGATTTATCCAACCCTTGAATTCCATTGACTTCCCATATGCTGCTTTCCTTACACCAACTGAACATTACAGCAGCTGATGCCAGAAAGGGGAGGGAAGAAAAAATCCTTGAGACAAGGGTAATCTCCCTAGCTGCTGGGAATTCCTTAAGGTCCTAGCTTCAGGGTCAGCTAGGCATGAACAGCTGGCGTTTGCAAGTGGCCTCTACTTTGGCCTCGTAGCCTGAGTGGGTGAGCCGTGGCCTGCTCCCACAGCCAATTGCTCCACTAGCTGGAAACCAGGCATGCAGGCTAAGCCCCTCAAAACACGCAGTTCCCCACACGGGACACCACATTTGTAACTGACTCAAGTCTGGCTGTTCACCACACAGAAGCCAAAAACAGAAGAAGTGAGGTATGGTGAAAGGAAAGCAGTTTTATTAAATGCTAACAACTGGGGGGACTGGCCAGGCTCATGCCCTCAAAAGACCATTTCAACTTTTTGGGCTGAGTGAATGGGTTTAAGAAGGAAAAGGTATGGGAGATATGTGGGAGTGCTGCAGGTCTGAATGTCTTGTTCTGATGGTTATATTGAGTAGTCGCCCATCTGGAGGTATGGTTTGTCATCCTGAATTCAACTGGGCAGTGGTAGGTTAACTGTTCAAAACTCCCCCTAAGTGAGAGAAGTCTGCAGCTCAGTCTCTGCTTGGTTTGTTTCAAAACTGGCTCTTGAAATTTCTAAGCAAGTACATAATTAGGTAAAAGAACAGTGTTCATGGAAGTGCCTGGTGGGAAAGGGAGAAACTAAGAATTTCCAAAGTATGCTTCGAGGCTGAAAGCAAAAAGTTAAAAAAAAAGTTCTAAAATGCATTTTGAGGCTTGGATACTTGGTCTATGAAAAATGGTGAATTAGCTTCTCCATTAGTAAGACTTTATACCACCTATATGTTTTTAAAATTTTTAATTATTTGTTTATTGGTAAAGAAGCATTTAAATCTGCCAGGGTCTCTGACAAAGTTCTTAGTAACAATTTAGTGAGGTGACTATAGTGCAACTTTGTGCAATTGACTTGCTAAAAACAAATTGTTAAGTAGCTGGTTTAAAGCTTTTTGTTTCCCTCCTTGTTTGATTTTAAGAACTGAATACTAATATAGTTTTTAACATGTTCTATTGTTTAGGCTTAGTTTATTATGATCAAATATTCTTGCTTTTTAATGACAACAAATACAATTTCAGAAACTAAAGAGTACCAAGAACCAGAGATTCCAGAGAGTAACCAGAAACAGTGGGAGTCTAAGAGAAAGTCAGAGTGTATTAACCAGAATCCTGCTGCATCTTCAAATCAGTGGCAGATTCCAGAGTTAGCCCGAAAGGTTAATACAGAGGTAACTTTTCCACTGAAGTACAACATTGCTTTTTTGTTAATAATGCATTTTTGAAGTTTGATGGTCATATTAAATGTTTTCATTTATTAAATGTGTGTGGACCATATTTAGTAGAATAGTTTATTAAAAGGATTTTTTAATCATTTATAAAATGGTGATCAGTAGCAGTCATAGGTTCAGTAAGAGTCAGTCTAAATTCCTTTCTGTCTTTGATAGTGTTTCTAGGTTGCCGGTAGACTGGTGCAGGGATTGGCAAACTACAGGCTATGGACCAAGTCTAGTTCTTAGCTTGCTTGTGTAAATAAAGATTTATTGGAACAGTGACACACTCATTCATTTAATGTCTGTGGCTGCTTTTGCATTATAAGAGCAGAATTGAGTAGTTGCATTAGAGACCATCTGGCCTGCAAAGTTTTAAATATTTACTATCTGGTCCTTTGCAGAAAAGTGTATACTGATCTCTGAACCAGTGCAGTGCTATCCCAAGCACTTAATAGTTTCTTATGGTCATACTCACTGACAAAAATAGAAAAATACAGCCTAGACAATGTACATGAATCTGTAACATATTGGATGATCATTCCTGGTGGCCTTTTCAAAAAGAATGATCAGGTAGGATACCTAAAGAGCCATAGCTACAGTTCATGGCCATAGTTTCCTTACCATTTCTTTTCAGTGACTTGTAATAAAGACAGTAAAGGCCTTATTTTCTAATTCAGTGGTTCTCAAACGTTTTGGTCTTTTATACTCTTAATTATCGATGCCTATAAAGAGCTTTTGTTTATGTTGATTATATTTATTTCTATTTACTGTATCAAGAAATAAAGCCAATAAACTTTTAAAATATTTATTAGTTTATTAAAAATAACTATGATAAACTCATGTGAATATAAGTACACTGTTAGGAAAATAAGTATTTCCTGAAACAAAATAACTACAGTGAGAAGAGTAGCACTGTTTTGCAGTTTTTGCAAATCTCCTTAACAGTTGGCTTAACAGAAGACTGGATTCTTATGTCTGCTTTTGCATTCAATCTATCTCATTATTACATGTCATACAGTCTCTGGAAAACTCCAGTATATACTCATGAGAAAATAAAAGCAAGAAAGGTAAATATTATCATAGTAAGATCGCTAAGTTGTAGATACAGGTAACAAATGCTAGATGATAAGGATCCTGACAGGTTGAGTCACGGATTGTGTTAAACAAGCATCTCCTCTTTTTTTCTGTTTGAAACTTGTACACTAATAGGATTGTAAGGGAACTGAAAACCATATGGATCATTGAAGAAATACAAATCAAAAACCATAGTTAGATACTACTTCACACCCACTAGGATGGCTGTAATTAAAGAGACAATAACAAGTGTTGGCGAGGATGTGGAGAATTTTAGAACTTTCATATGCTGCTAGTGGGAATGTAAAATGATGCAATCACTTTGGATAGCAGTCTGGCAGTTCTTCAGAAGGTTAAACGTAGCATTATAAGATCCAGCGTTTCCACTTCTAGGTTTGTAGTCAAGAGAATTGAAAACATATATCCACACAATATTTGTACATATTCATAGCATTTTCATAATTGCCAAAAAGTGGAAATAACAAAATATCCAATCAATGAATGGATAAGCAAAATGTAGCACATTCATACAATGAAATGTTAATTAACAATAAATGGTAATGAAGTACCAGTACATGTTACAACATAAATGAACACTGACAATATGCTAAGTGAAAGAAGCTCACCACAAAAGCCCATATATTGTACAATCTCATTTAGATAAAATGATCAGAATAGGCAAATCCATAGGGTGGAAAGTAGATTAGTGGTTGCCAGTGGCAGGGAGCAGTGGAGAGTGGGGAGTGATTGCTAATGGGTATGAGATTTTTTTTTAGGAGATGAAAATATTCTAAAATTGGATAGTGGTGATGGTTGCACAACTGTGAATATACTAAGAACCATTGAATAGTACACATAGAAAGAAAAAGTATAGAATCTAGGTAGTTTCTTGTGGTTATTGCTTGACCAGCAGTCCCTTCAAGGGAGGATTGTTTCTTTTTCACATCTCGCTTACCTTATGGTTGTGTGCCCCTCATTCTATGTCCAGACCATTTCTTCCTCTCTTTCTTGCAAAAAGCCTGCTCTTTTGGGGCTTCCGGCTTATTCTCATCTCTGAATGCCCTAGTGATTCCTCATCATTCCTTGAAGCTATTAGGGTTTGGATCAACCAGAGCCCAACAACTGTCATTGTTTTTGTTGGCTTCTACACCCCCGTGTATTACCAGTCCTACAGCTGGCCTTCATATTTCTAACTTCTTCCTGTCTCATGACCATTTCCTTAATTTAGCTTTAGCCACTCACTCCTTATATCCTCAATTCTGACCTTCTAAATTGCAAATGCAAGCATTCCACTCTACGATCATGCTTTTTCATTTTCCTTGCTCATTAATCTTACTACAGCAGTCCTCAGTAACATCTTTACCACTAATCCTAAAATGCGTGCGTGCATGCACGTGAGCACAGACACACGGAAGTCTTAAATGAGAGAGAGAATTTATCTGGAACAAAAATTTCTTGGCCAAGAATGAAATGTAGAAAGTAGGATGCATTTAGCCATTGTAATTCTCAAGGCCATAATGAGGACCAGTGTGTTGAAATTATAATAGTGAAACCAATTCAATCCAAATTATCTGCAAATATTTTCTGATAACTAAAGCTGTCCCAAAATTGAAGTGATCCTCTGTAGACTAGTGAGTACTTAGTTACTAAAAGTATTCAAGCAAAATGTGGTTCTCTATTTGATTGAAATGTGGTACAGCAGGGATTAGCAAACTTCCATAAAGGGTTATTTGGCTTTGCAGGCCATGGACTCTGTTGTATGTAGCTTTTCACTTCTGCCATTAGAGCATGAAAATAAAAGCCATAGACAGTAATGTAAACAGATTGACATAGCCATGTTCTAATAAAACTTTGTTTATAAAAATAGACAGACGGCAGGCCAGATTGAGCATGAGCTTGTAATTTGCTGATCTCTGCCGCAGCGGATGTTCCTTCATCGTTGTTGGGAGGTTTATACAGGATGAATATAGGTTCTTTTTTTTTTTTTTCCAACAATGCTTTTGAAGAAAGAATTTCTACAGGTTCTGTCTCTTCTTAAGGAGGACATAAGATAGGCATTTGTCATTCCACATTTTGCTAAGTAAGTAGTATTTGGCTACATTTGAGGAAAAGGGAATGTAGTTTTATTGATTAAAGAAGGCTAATTTTCAGAAGCACAGGCTACTACTTTAGATTATAAGAGCTTTTTTTTTTAATTGCATTTTAGGTTTTGGGGTACATGTGAAGAACATGCAAGATTGTTGCATAGGTACACACGTAAAATAGCTGTGATGGAGGAGAATGTTAAATTGTGTTTTAAACAATTTGTGTGCCTTCCCTGTACTTGTCATCGGTTGGAGTAGAATTTACTAGGCTTAAGAATTTGGAGTAAAATAACTATACTAAAAAATTACTGAAAGTCTGAAATATATATATATATATATATATATATATGTATGTATATATGTGCACCTACCTGTTTTAATGTGCTTTTATACATTATATATTATTATTTTATTTTAAAAGTTATAATATTTGTAAAAACTGTTGAGCAGGCAACAATTTTAAAACTCTAAACCATAGTGTTCTTTTATTTTGTTTTAACAGAAACATACCACTTTTGAGCAACCTGTCTTTTCAGTTTCAAAACAGTCACCGCCAATGTCAGCATATAAATGGTTTGATCCAAAATCCATTTGTAAGACACCAAGCAGCAATGCCTTGGATGATTACATGAGCTGGTAATTACTTTTGGCCCCTTGCTTGATTGGCAGGGTGGTATGATAGAATGAACATGGGCTTCTGGACCAAATAAATCTGAGATTAAATCCTGCTCTTTTACTTTAAAGATTTTCCAGCTTCATATTATTTTCTTAGTATCAGTGTTTTCATGTATAAAATAGGAAGGGAAAAGTGGTGTAATAATGTGTATTTTTAAGTACTGTTGTGAATGTAGTCTCTGTCATGTTGAAATCTATACCTACAACCTATAAATAAGGATGCAAAACTTCTTGATAATCTTGTATTGCCATACATATATCTCTCTACTGAGAGATTTTAAAGATGAGCATTCTTAGAGTGGATAAAGGGTAGATGAATTTTTTTAACAAAAGTAGTATTAAGTGGAAAGTGATAGCTTCTGGAAGAGGTTGGTTGTTATAGTTCATGTAGTTCTGGGGATATTCAAAGGTATAGTACTTGAGGATAGGAATGATGGATGAGTGAAGAAGTTGGATGATCAGTATGCTGATTGATAGGGAACACAACGGATACTACAAAAGAAAATGAATGCCATTTCAGAGAAAGGAAATAAAGGATACATTATAACCATCAACTAGTGGCTATATCTTTAATTTCTTAGGGGATAGTTTAAGTCCATGTCGTCTTTTGCGTTTCATTTTCATAATGTAATCCTTGATCTTAATTAGAACTGGCCTTATAGATTTTATAACCTAGCCTTTTACCTACTTAATATAGTTTTACCATGTATTGCCTCATTTTATTATATGTAGAATATTTTAAAGAATTACTGCTGACTAAAATAGTGTAATAGATTTGATACTAGGTTATTTATTGTTAACAAATATTTTTGGAGCTCTTTCGTGCCAAGCAGTGTTCTAGGTGTTAAGGATATATTAACAGCAAACAAGGCAAACAAAGCACAAATGTATACTGAACAGATTTAAGCTCAAAGGCCAAACTCCTCTGATGTAATTGGCTTTCTGATATTTCTATCAGGCCACATAGAACATTATTGTTTAAAAAAAAAACTCATAAAATCTATGACTGGTCATAAGCTCACATTTGCTAAATTCATATAAAATAACCCTAACTACTTTGTATTTTACATGCCATCTTCTTTATCTTACAAACAAGGATTTCTTCTCTGCATACAAATATTTACTTTCAGAAAGAATTCCCCAAAGTTAAATGTCTGGTGGTGGCATATCTGAAATAAATATCAGCTATATTATGAAAACTAAGTTGGGTTCTGTTTGATGTAACACTTTTAAGTTTATATTAACCTTTTAAAATAAATTAAAACTGAATGAGAATCTTATTTGTTAAATTGTAATGTTTTAAATTAAAAAACAATCTTTCCCAGTTTTAGAACTCCAGTTATAAAGAATGACTTTCCACCTGCTTGTCAGTTGTCGACACCTTATGGCCAACCTGTCTGTTTCCAGCAGCAGCAGCAGCAGCAGCAGCAGCAAATACCTGCCACTCCATTTCAAACTTTACAGGTTCGAATCAGTTTTACAGATTTTATTTTTATAGCATCTAGTTGTCAGGAAAGGTCTGAAGAACTTGGCCATTCCTAAATCCGCTAGGCAAAACTTTTCTGATGTCCTAGTAAGAGGTGCCTTGTGGCTTTGAGAGGTTTGTTACTGAGGAAGCTAATGAAGCTACTCTCCTTAACTAGGCCAAAGAATACAGTTTGAATAGCTGGTTAAAATTTCTTTATAATAAAGGTTACTTTTCATTTTTATTTTTTTTGAGATGGAGTCTCGCTCTGTTGACCAGACTGGAGTGCAATGGTGCGATGTCAGCTCACTACAACTTCCACCTCCCAGGTTCAAGCGATTCTTGTGCCTTAGCCTCCTGAGTAGCAAGGATTACAGGCACACACCACTCCACTTGGCTAATTTTTGTATTTTTAGTAGAGGTAGGGTTTCATCATGTTGCCCAGGCTGGCCTCAAACTCCTGGCCTCAAGCCATCCATCCACCTCGGACTCCCAAAGTTCTGGGATTACAGGCATGAGCCACCCTGCCCAGCCAGGGTTACTTTTTGTTGTGTTTATGTCAGCTGCTAGTGAACAGCTTCATTTTATTTGTTAGTATACAATTCATTTGGAAATGTACATTTTTTAAATACTAGAATAGCAATATGAGGTACTGCTAGACTGTATTAGAGTAATAACTATAAACTAAGAAGAAAGATTTTTTGCTACTGAGGCAAAAGTTAGTTTCTAATAACTGTCCTAGAGGCAGTTTAATACTGGTAGGAAACATGGACCTTCAAGACACTGGGCATGAATTTTGGCCTTATTGCTTACGGTCTGTGTGATCTTTTGCAAGTTACCTAAACTTTCTGTGCCTATTTCATCATCTATAAAATTGATAAAGCTAACTACCTCAAGGATGGTTGTAAAGATTAAATTAGTTAATACACATGTAACTCTTAATACAGAGCATGACAGTTAGTAAATCAGAAATGTTAGCAGCAATTGTTATTTAAATAAAACAAAAAACCCATGAGTGATTGACTATAAAAATCAACTGATAAAAAAATTAGTTGACAGAATAAGAACAGTAGTTATCAGGAAAGAGAGAGGGAAAAATGGTGAGTTACTGTTTAATGAGTATAGAATTTCAGTGGTGATATTGGTGCCACCATCCATCTCCAGAACTGTTTCATGATTACATACTGAATGTACTTAATGCCACTGAATTGTACTTAAAAATGGTTCAAGTGGTAATTTGTGTTATGTATAGTTTCCATGATTTGAAAGAATAATGGACAAAACAATGAGCTGACAGTAGATACTAACTGGAAAGAGGTGATAGCGTTTTGAGGATTGAAACAATATAATAAATTACCAAGGAAAAATGCTCAAGTTTGTTCATGCATTGATTCAAAACACATGTATTTAGCTATTATTAGTGTCAGGCCCTGTTTGATTTGCAGTCTAGAAGATAAGTCACATATAATAAATGGAGGGGCTTGGTGTGGAGCCTTCTAGAAGAGGCCAGTGTCAGGAGAGAATTGCAATGAGGCCACAGTGTGGCTGCAGCTTAGGAAGGGGAAGGGGTGAAGCCCAAGATTTGCTGGACCCTTAAGTTTTACACTAAGAGGGTGGGAAGCTTTGGAAGAGGCTGAAGCAGAGAACTGAAATGACCCAAATTGCATTTTGGAAACTCTAGCCACAGTAAGGGCAGGCTAAGGGGGATGTGGGATGTCCTGTATACGAAACTGGAGTTCACATTAGTGTTGAATCAGAAATAAGATAGAATTATTTTATTCTAAAAACTGTCAGCAGCCATGGGAAAGGACATTGAACTGCTTTCTTCTCAGAAATGTTCACAGTTTGAAAGACGAAATGAAGGCAAGAAGAGGGGAGGCATAAAAGGAATTGGGGGGGAACCTTGATGAAATTACAATACATACACGTTTAGAAGCCCAATGCTTTCTTACAGTAAATAAATATATATAGACTCAACAGTGTATCTCAATCCTAGAGGTGAGAAAATTAGAATATTTATCTTTTTATTTAAATAGAAGATTACATGAGAGATTCTACCATTTGGAACCTAAAGCAGGCATTAGTTAAATTGAGGTTTATTCAGACCTTGTTTCAACTTGGTTAATCAGCTAATCAGGAGCTCTTTTTGTTTCAACTTCTTTATCAGCTCAGAATAAGTCCTCTCAGCACTCCATCTGTTCAAAGCATTTATAGGTACACAGAGAGATCCTCCAGTATAAGGGAAGGGATGGTGAAGCAAGTTGTATAGTACATCAACTGACAGTTTGCTGGGGAAGATGCTGAGGTTCTAAAAAATTAAATAACTTGTCAAACATCACTCCGCACAAAGTGGGGGGCTATATTAATCAGTTCTCACGCTGCTATAATAAATACCTGAGACTGTAATTTATAAAGAAAAGAGGTTGAACTGGCTAATTGTTCCCCAGGCTGTACAGGAAGCATGATGCTGGCAATCTGCTTGGCTTCTGGGGAGGCCTCAGGAAACTTTCAGTCATGGCAGAAGGTGAAGGGGAGCTAGGCACTTCACATGGCTGGAGCAGGAGGAAGCGAGAGAGTCGGGGGAGATACCACGTACTTTCTCTTGAGAACTCTCAGAGAAGCACAGGGGGAAATCTACCCCCATGATTCAGTCACCTCTCACCAGGTCCCGCCTCCAACATTGGGAATTACAATTCAACATGAAATTTGAGTGGGGGCGCAGATCCAAATCATATCAGGGACATTGCTGAAATTTGCATTTGTTTGATTGACTCTGGAGCTCTTAATACCTTTAGCATATTGCTTCTTTTATAATATAACACTAAATGAGAAAGGAATACAGATATAGATATAGCTGACAGTAGTGGCACGCCTGTAATCCCACCTACTTGGGAAGCTGAGGCAGAGAATCGCTTGAGCCTGGGAGGCAGAGGTAGTGGTGAGGTGAGATCATGCCACTGCACATCAGTCTGGGAGACAGAGTGAGACCCTGTCTCAGAAAAGAAAAATATATAGATATAATTATGTGTGTGTATATGCACATTTGAAAGTAAAGAAGTATAAGGGTTTTATATATAGATAGATATTAAAGCTTGTAAGTTTGCAGATTGCATATTAAGTGTTTTTTTCTCCTTAAGAATTTTCTAAGTCAAAACCAGTTAAAGGAGGAGACCTTGGCAGTTTGTCTCGATATTTTTTTTTTAAGGTTTTTCTCTTTGGTTAAAGTATGTAGAGCAAGTCCTTTTAAAAATACTGTAACATTTCTACTTAAGATTTAAGATAATTTCAAAATGGGAAGCAGTTGACTGTACCAAATGTAAGCTAGTTTCTTAGGCATATTCTTTGAACTTTTATTTATATATTTTGCTTATTTAGGTTTTAGCATCCTCTTCAACAAATGAATGCATTTCGGTTAAAGGAAAAATTTATTCCATATTAAAGCAGATAGGACGTGGAGGTTCAAGTAAGGTAAGTATCTTAAATATTTACAAAATAAATAGAAATATTTTAAACTTTCTGGGGTTTTTTTTTTTTTTTTTTGTATTTTTACCTGTGAGGGCAACTTTTCCTTAACTTTTAGGGGCCATGTTGCCCTTCAGCCGAAAAGCCGTCTTAACACCTGCGCTTCTCTTCCCACACCCCCCCTCACATGTGACATATTCTCTTTAGATTTCTTATTCCCAGTCTCCTGCCTTTCCTTTCAATGTCCTATGCTTCCAAACTTCTTCTTTAATAATAAAAATATTGACATGGGGTAGCAAATGACCGCTATGTGTTATCACAAAAGAACCAGAAATTTCTGAGTCAGAATGTGATGTTAATTGCTAATATGTTTAGACTCATTCAGCAAGGATTTTCACTAATGGATTTGTTTTGAGTTTTTCATTTCAGAAACAGAATTCAGTAACAAATGAGTTTCTGAAATTAGATTACTTTCTAAATTTACCTGAGTTCTAAATTTGTATCGTTTCTACTTCTCTGGATAGAGGGCATCTTAGGCATTACCGAAACTTACCATCTTTAATTTTTGTTCAATTAAATCTACTTCTGTTAGATTTTTGCCTTCATCACTCACCAGAATAACTGTAATCAAGACCACTAATGACCCCCATTTTTTTTGCCAAATCTAATTCTTAGCTTAGATTTTGGATTACTTAGCATTTGGGACAGCTGATTTTTTTTCTCATTTAAGTTTTTTTCCCCTCTTGGTTTGTGTTTTTTTCCTTCTCAAACTGGCCATACCTATTGTCTTCCTCATGTTTCTGATCTCAGTGAAGCAGTGCTCCAGGGCTTAGTCCTCATTCTTCTTTCTCTTTTTCTTTTCTTTTTCTTTTTTTTTTTTTGAGATGGAGTCTAAATCTGTTGCCCAGGCTGTAGTGCAGTGACGCAATCTCAGCTCACTGCAACCTCCGACTCCCTGGTTCAGGCGATTCTCCTGCCTCAGCCTCCCAAGTAGCTGGGATTACAAATCACACGCCACCATGCCCAGCTAATTTTTGTAATTTTAGTCGAGACCGGCCTTCACGATGTTGGCCAAGATGGTCTCCACCTCTGACGTTTTGTCCACCTGCTTCAGCCTCACAAAGTGCTGGGATTACAGGCATGAGCCACCGCACCCAGCCTCTTGCATCTTAAACTCACTCCGTTGGTGTTCTCTTTCAGTCTTGTGGTTTCAAATACTATGTATATGCTCACAATTCCCAAGCTTATATTTCCAGCTAATACCTCGCCTTTGAATTCCAGACTTGTATATTCAGCTTGATTATTTAACATCTCTTCTTGGTGTCTGCTAGGCATTTAAAACAATATGTCCAAACACAACTCTTGCTTCATAGCTTTTCCCATTTCAGTAAATAGCAGCTTCATTCTTGGAACTGATTGACCAAAAAATTGATGCCTATCTTTCTCATACACACATCTAGCCAATCAGCAAATCTTGTTGGTTCTACTTCAAAGTATCTCCAGAATCTATTTCTCATCATCTCCAGTGTTATTGCTTTGGTCAGGGCAACTTTTGTATTTTCACCTAAATTATTTTAATAGCCTCCTAAAGGATTTGCCCTCCTGGTCTACTTTTTTTAAATTTTATATTGACAAATTATGGTTGTATATTTTTATGGGGTACAAGGTGGTATTATGATTTTTTAATACAATGTGGAATGATTAATTAACATCTGTTGCCTCAAATTTTTTTTGTGATGAGAACATTAGAAATTGACTCTCTTTGCAATATTGAAATCTATAATATCCAATTATCATATTCAGTGTGCTATGCTAATAATCTAAAAAAAAAAATCAAACTTGTTTCTCCTATTTGAGGCTTTGTATCCCTTCACCAACATCACCCCATTTTCCCTCAACCTCTAGCCTTTGGTAACCACCATTGTCAAAGGTGGTATGAGCTCTGCTTCTATGAGTTTAATTGTTTTAGATTTCACATATGATGAGAACATGAGGTATTTGTCTTTCTGTGTTTAGCTTATTTCAGTTCCTCCTGGTCTTTTTTTTTTTTTTTTTTTTTGAGAAGGAGTGTCACTCTTATCACCCAGGCTGGAGTGCAGTGGCACAGTCTTAGCTCACTGCAACCTTCACCTCCTGGGTTCAATCGATTCTTTTGCCTCAGCTTCCTGAGTAGCTGGGATTACAGATGCCTGCCAGTATGTCCAGCTAATTTTTTGTATTTTTTGTAGAGGCGGGGTTTCACCATGTTGGCCAGGCTGGTCTCGAACTCCTGACCTCATGATTCTCCCGCCTCAGCCTCCCAAAGTGTGGGATTACAGGCATGAGCCACTGCACCCAGCCCTCCTCCTGGTCTATTTTAACATTACATCCTATTTTCCTCCAGATATCCTTATGTGTTTTCTGAGTTAGGACTTCCTTGCCCACACTCTAAAACGGCAACTCCCACCTTCCAATCACGGGTGTTCTCTATTTCCACTCCTGTTTTGTTTTTCTCTGTATCTTACTTTCTAACATGTTCTGTAATTTACTTATTTGGTTTGCTATTTGTGTCCTCCTGCACTTGAATATATGTGAGCTCCATGAAGATAGGGATGTTTGTCTGATTTGCTCAGTGATACTAGCCCCAGTATCTAGAACAATACCTAGAACAGATAGGGATTGAATTTATTACATGAGTAAAGTCTCCATCTTCAGCTGTTTTGCTATTATAAGTTGTTAAGGATGATACATTGAACAAACACTGTTTGACTGATTTTAAGTTTTACCGTAATTTCCTAATCCAGCTAACAGTAATTAGACTTACATAAGGCTCTTTTACTAACTTGTTAAAGATAAGGTATGTGCATTACCATGTGTGTCAACTCTTCAATAAATATTGGTTTCATTGTATATTTCCTTTTATCAGTCTATTTGAATTACCTAATTGCTTTCATAGAAATTACTTGGTTAATATTTATTATTTATTATTGTTATTTGCCTATATTTTAGTAGTATCAAAGTATTGACACTTAATAGAAGTATTTATTTAGTGGCATGTTTTCAGAGAATGTAGAGTAGTTTTAATGGCATTTGGAACATTTTTTCTTTGGAGTATAATGAAGGTATAAGCTTAAGTCAAGGGCCAGGTGATAAAGCTATGGCTGACCCTTATTTTCTGAATTCAATTTAATTATTATTTAATTATGATAGAGTTGAAAAAATCAAATGCCTCAAAGCAAAAGAAAGTAACATGCTTTATGAAACTAATACGATTTGTGCTCTGCCTGTTTCAGAGTTTAGGCAGTGAGCAACTTTTAAGGAGGCTATTGAGAGTATCTAGAACAGTCATGGGGTTAATGAGCATGGTCAAGATACTGGTAACTTCTCATAAAACTAACAGATCATCACTTGATACTACCTCTATGAAATTGAAATAAGGCTAACCTAATGCAGATTGCAAGAGTTTTGCCAGAACAGGGACAATGGGGGCAATAATAAACTCATTCGTGCAAAAAGTTAATTTAAAAGTTTTTATTTGTTCACTTAATTTTAAGATCTTATTACATAAATAGCTTTAATATCCTGTATGATTTTTTTCTGACGTATCTGATAACTTTAACATGTTTTAAAATGTCCACTTTATTCTGTCCTGAATGTCTTTAGTGATGGTAGCTAACATTTGCTTCACTTCACAGTGCAGACATCAGTCATTTGAGTCATCCTTCCAACTCTGTGCAGTAGGTACTAACAGCATTTGATTTTTGAGAGGTTAAGAAACTTGCCCAAAGTTAGGTTACTGATAAGGTTGGAGCTGGAGCTCAAATTCAGGTATTTCCCTCTAGTCTTTCTATCTTTAAATTTTATTTTTATGGTACAAAGCTGTTTCATTGTACAGATACACCACCTGAACATACAAATAATCTTAGCCATTAGATTTAAGGTCATAGGTTTATGAGGCTGTGTACCTTTTACAAAATGGCTTTATGCTGCTATTTTAAAATTCCTATCTGTTTTATTGTTATTTTCTTCTCCCTCTTATGCTCCATCCCCCTCTGATTTGCTGTGTATCCAATTAAAACCAGTAATACTTGATTAGAGTCTTATACTTAAAAATTAAAAGCAAGCTATACCTGAGGGGCCTGATAGATTTTCATTGTTAGTGCAGTTTTAGCACATCAACCTCATAAACACTTGGGCTCTTTTCTTGTTCCTTCCCAGTATCTGCTGGACATTCAAGGTTAAATGAATTTTTACTTAAATATGTCAAAGGGGATATATGAATATAATTTTCCTTGTATACACTGGCATTTTATATTTGAATTGAGTTTTAAAAGCACCATCCCTGTTGCATATTTGCTGAAAGCTACATTTGCAGTTTTGTAATTTTAATAACATTATCTGTCCTATAAATGTTACTTGGAAATTGACCGTTCATTATAGCCAGAGCAATTGGACTTTGACCTCAGAAATCCTGACAACATACAAGAACATCTTGTTCCTGGCAACTTGACTTTGAAAATTGAACCTACTCTACTTTCACAACTGGATATACTGATAGCTTATGATTAGTATATATTTTTTAATATTCTCTGTCACATGAATGAAATTGCTAAATCCAGGCACAGTGCAGAAAACAACATCTGTGAATTGAATTGACTCTGTCATAGCCTTTAGTCATCCTTCACTTTTTTTTCCCCCTTGAGACAATGTCTCACTATTTTGCCAAGGCTGGACTCAAACTCCGGGGCTCAAGCGATTCTCCCACCTCAACCTTCTGAGTAGTTGGGATTAAAGGAGCACACCACTGACCAGGCTTGTCCTTAACATTTTGGAATGTCTTTTTCTTTATGCTGTTTCCCTGGTTAGGGCATACAACTGATTGTTATATATATGAAATTTAAATTATTTTTCTTACATGTTGATATAAAAACTTAGACTTATACCTTAAATTATTGAATGCCCATCATCATAGGTCATTGGGAGTGGACTGTTACTCTCCAGTCAGAATTACTTTTCTTCCTTCTAAACTCAAAATAGGCCTAGAAACTTTTCATTGTTCGTGTCAATATTTCCTTCAGAATTTTCTCACCAACCTAAAATTCTAATAAATTTAGAATCATTGCAACAGTGTATAAGTAGTATATTCTAAACTTCTCTTTGTTCTACTATATAGGTATTTCAGGTATTGAATGAAAAGAAACAGATATATGCTATAAAACATGTGAACTTAGAAGAAGCAGATAACCAAACTCTTGATAGTTACCGGAACGAAATAGCTTATTTGAATAAACTACAACAACACAGTGATAAGATCATCCGGCTTTATGATTAGTAAGAATTCTTTTTAAATTTAAAAAGAAAACTTTTGTCATAATTCTTCAGGTAAATATTTAGTAAATTTTAATATAACCTTGCCATTTATTAGTTTGTTGCTTTTATTTGTTTAATTGCAGTGAAATCACAGACCAGTACATCTACATGGTAATGGAGTGTGGAAATATTGATCTTAATACTTGGCTTAAAAAGAAAAAATCCGTTGACCCATGGGAACGCAAGAGTTACTGGAAAAATATGTTAGAGGCAGTTCACACAATCCATCAACATGGTATTTAAAGGTTTTTAAAAATATTTGTTTGAAGGTTAAAATATTTTTTTTTATGAGAGAAAGAAAGAGGAAGAGATTTTAGAAAAAGAGAGAAAAGGAGAAAGAAACAGCAAAAGAAAGAAAAAGAATGAAAGAGAAAGAAAGAGGAAGAGATTTTAGAAAAAGAGAGAAAAGGAGAAAGAAACAGCAAAAGAGAGAAAAAAAAGTATGAAAGAGAAAGAAAGAGGAAGAGAAAGAGGGAGAGAGAATGGGATTCTTGTTTTATTGCCCAGGCTAGAATACAGTCTAAAAATGGGTATTAAAAACCTCTCTTATGCCAATAATTGTGTTTAACAATGGAGACAGGAAGGAAT